>NQII01001195.1:308966-482784 GCA_002778355.1 Clitarchus hookeri | reverse complement strand
CCTCCCCCCCCCCCTTTTTTCCCCATAAAACGTTTCATCAAATTAAAGTCTTCGAGAAGAACAACTTATGCCGTGCCTGTACGAGTTGTGAAAGAGGAGAAATTCGAAAATGTTGACCTGCTACTGCTACGACCGAGGAAAATGCCCACTATACCTTAATAACGAATTTTGAGTGTTTGGTGCAATTGCATTTGACTAGCAACAATAGGATTATCCATAGATGCAAGAGCTGCTTTATATTTTACCATAACCTACCAAGAATTACTGGGTTGACCGGCCAACAGTGCCTGGAAAAACACATTAAATATTGTAGCCCCCATGCCCCAGCATGAATAGAGATGCCACAGCACGAATAAAGTGGCAGAAGAACTGTGTTAAAATTTTAAAATTATCAGAATGGAGACAAATTGTCGATTGTTGTATAGTCAGATTTTGAAGCCATGCTCATACCAGTTTACACATGCCAGCAGGACCCTGAAAAATCGCACACATTTGCATAACAAAAAAAATTACTATATTTACTGTTATTATGTATATGTGGACCATACTGTGATTCCAGTCAGCAAGACTGCAAACCTACTACCTGTGCCCCAAATATCNAAATTACTATATTTACTGTTATTATGTATATGTGGACCATACTGTGATTCCAGTCAGCAAGACTGCAAACCTACTACATGTGCCCCAAATATCTACAGGTGAAGATGCAGAAGAAAAATTTATAAAAGTTGTAGTCGAAATTGGACAAAAAGTTAAAGAAATACACAAATTAAATGAGCCAATGGATCCCCTAATGAACCTGCAACTATTATATAGTTTGACAGCCGACGAGTGCTGCTACTGCTCCGCACCATTTACATGTTTTCTGCAATCTCGTGCAGCGGTTTTGTGATCGCCAGAGCGCTCCCTTCTGTGACTGAGCCTCTAGGGTAATATAGGAAACACCATTCCGAGCTCTGATATTATGAGTGCACTTCAGGTCCAGGACTTCCAGGCATTTATTTGTCACGACAGACATATTCACGTCAGGTATCATAACGTGGAAGTGCACTCAGCCAGGCCATTGTACCAGTACATGTATTTCTTGAGCTTGAACAGAGCTCTTTATTTAGAGCAGTTGAATGCTCCCAATAGAAACAGATCACGCCCTTTCCGATCGCAGTGGGTGGATGTTCTCCACCCGAAGGTGGTTCCACCTCACCTGTCAACAGCATTATACAGAGTTGAAACAGCACATGCCACCTTGATGGGGCCGAGTGCTATCCCCACTCTACGAAACCGCTTCGTAAACGAGTCCTCTTACTAGGCGGACCAGACCGTCGACCTTTCGTTAGTGAGCATCAACCCTTCGTAACTATAACCTGGGGCAGGTCAGCACGCTTGCGTTCCACGGCAGCTGCTACTGATTTTTCCGGCACTCCAGGCCCAGCTCTCCAGGCAAACACCAACCTCCAGATCACCTTCTAAGCAGAAGGATCAACCAATGCCACCCAGAGTCCGATCCGCGATCTGCACGGCCGAAGCCGTGGTTTTTACACTGATCCCCTGGGTACCCACAATTTTCAGACATGCACACTGAGTTTTCACCCGGGACAGCCCCGCCCCTCCAGGACGCCAGACAATCCCTTCATAGGAACTCCGCCACGCCGAGATCAGCCCGACTTGCCATATCAGGCCTCAGCTTTGGGAGTGCAATTCGGTTCGCGGGTCTTCACCGCAGGGCGAAGAATATATATAGTCTCTGGATGCCTGCACATAACCTCGCCGTAACTGGTTGTCTGTGTACAGACAAGCCGTTACCGCCTTCAATCGCCCTCACTTCGTTAGCTATGGTGTGGCTACCATGTTACCAGCCCAACCACGAGGAGGTGGAGATGGACTTGAGCAGTTCTAGACTATGTATTCGCATCCCTGCTCCATTAAAGAGTTGAGTCAGCAGCCTTCACAGCAGCAGGGGAACACCCAATCACCAATGAGCAGGCCCCACCGGAGATCACCAGCGCGGGCACGCAACCGACAGAGGCCGGGAAGAGCGCCTTGCAACAACTCACTCTTACACTTACGCCGGTCACTACTGCTAGTTCTTTAGCCAGGGGATGGCCTGACAAGAACTGACATTCCATTAGTCACGTCCGCTCTACGAGGTTACCAGGTCCTAGTTCCCCCGCCTCTACACACACGGACTGGATCACCACAGTCTGGTTTTCAGGGCACCTAAACCCCCCTTCACCTTACACCCTTTACAGGTTGGTCGCCAGAACCACAGACCAGCTCCAACCCGGCCCCTACAAGGACCTTCGCACCATTCTACAGGTAAATATATTTACCCAGCTTGTAAAGAATGCAATTTGCCCTGCCGCCACCCCAAGAAGCTGCCTGTATTCTTCCACAATTTGGTATATGATGAGAATTTAATTATTAAACAGCTAGACTATGACAACAAGGAAATCATCATAATCGCACACATGGAGGAGATGCTTATATCATTTCTAAAATCACTAGAGGAGAGATTTAGCATTCAATTCATTGATACATTTAGATTTATGTCCGCAAGCCTAGCCACACTCGCCGAAAACGTACCAAGGAACGAATTAAAAAACACATCTAAATGTTTTATTCCAGATGAAATGAAACTTACCCGCAAGGGGGAAATCCCATATGACTTCATTACAGATTTGGTCAAGTTGAACGAACCACAAATTCCACTTAGGATAAGTTTTCCAATTGATTGACAGACTCAAATATATCAGATGAAGATTACCTGCACGCGAAGAATGTATGGGTCACGTTTAACTGTAGAACATTTGGTGACTACTCTAAATTGTATTAGAAGAGAGATGTGCTCCTCCTAGCTGACATTTTTGAAAATTTCAGGAAACTGTGCCTCAAAATACATGGCCTCAAATGCGTGCACTACGTGATTGTGCCAGGAGTCTTGTTTGACGCCATGCTGAAACTTACCAAAGTTAATTTAGAATTACTCAGAGATTACGACATATACGTTTTCATTGAATAGGAAAAAGAGGGGCATGGCCCAATGTGTCGAGCGTCACTGTGTGGCAAACAATAAGTACATTACATCAACATACAATGCCCCGGAGGTGGATATCGAGTACCCTGCAGTCCTGCATGAAGAACACAAGTATCTGTCATTTCTGCCTGTAAACAAATGTCCCCCCAGATCAAAGCAGAAGAAGTTAATTTCTACATTTGAAGAAAAGAAAATCTATATAACTTGTTACAGAAACTGAAACCAAGCATTTGAACATGGGCTGAAAATTAAAAAAATACATAGGATACTGCAATTATAACAGGAAGCGTGACTGAAACCATTTATTCATCTAAATACAGAGAAACAACAGGCAACAAACAACAATTTCGAAAAATAATTCTTTAAATTAATGAACAATGATATATTTGGAAACCTGTTGTTAAACAAAAGGAAGAGATGGAACAGAATTAGTATGACGGGGAACAGAAAGTACAAAACTAATTGCAAAACCAACACTCAAGGATAGCATTATATTTCCAAAAAAGTTATCTCTGGTGAAGATGGTAACAGAGTATATGTTATTTGACAAACCGATATATGCAGACTTTGCAGGACTAGACCTATCCAATACCATTATGTATAGATTTCATTATGATGCAATGAAGAAAAAATGTGACGACGACCTTGAGCTGGTCTACATGAACACCGACAGCTTCATATATATGATACATATCAATTATACCTATTAGGACCTGGCTAATTATATGCAGATAATGACAGAGTTCGATACCAGTGCCT
Source organism: Clitarchus hookeri (assembly GCA_002778355.1). Taxonomy (NCBI): domain Eukaryota; kingdom Metazoa; phylum Arthropoda; class Insecta; order Phasmatodea; family Phasmatidae; genus Clitarchus; species Clitarchus hookeri. Next base: position 478,994 of record NQII01001195.1, on the reverse strand, counting down.
ACCACACTTCCCTCACAAGAGGCATGCTACTTTCCTACCAACGCTTAAAAGTTATTGGAAAATTTAATGGTGAATATGGAGGGGATGTAATGCAGGAGTTTATTGGAATGAGGGCCAAAATATATGCCTACATATGTAACAACAAGGCCACCAAAATGTTAAAGGCATCCAGAAATTTGCAGTAAAGGATAACATCACATTTGAAGATTATAGGAAGGTATTGATACAACAACAACTTTTAATGTTTCTGTCAACACAATCAAATCGCACAAGCACAATGTATGCACTGAATGTACCAACAAATTAGCTCGAACTTAAAATGATGACAAGAGGCAGATAATGGAAGATGGCATACATACTGATCCTTATGGATATGACGATGATCATATGTAAATATATCCCACCATCAAATGCAGCAATACACTGTAGCCCGTTCAAGAGTATGCGCATCATTTCAGGTGTCATTTTAAAAATAAATTGGTCCCTACCCATACCAACCATCCAAACAACCAGTTATTTTGTTTATCCATTTTATTTTGACTGACTTTATGTTAACTTTTGTGGTGGAAGGCTGTCGCTCATACAAACAGTATACTTGTCCTGTCAGGTTTATCGTTGGTTTATCCAAGTCCTTTGCTTTTTTGTATGCACTATTGTTTTAACACAAGATTTTTTCCTAGGTAGTTATGATTTTTGGTGACGTAATTTTGGTCACATTTTTCCCCTTTATTGATTTACATTATTTTTGCAGGGCTGCAAGTCCCTGCATTGTCTTCAAGAATCTTAGGCATTGTTTTCCGCAAGGTTCGCCTGCCTTGCTTTGAATTGGACTGAGAGCTAATTTTTTTTACAAAAGTTTTGCATCTTGTCTTCACATAGTTATTTATTATTCTTTTTGTGAGCTGTGTTGTCTTCAATATTTTTGGCGAGGTACATTTCGTCAAATTTTTTTTTCACTTCATTGGCATATTTTATTTGTGGACTGTGTTGTCTTCAAAATTTGTCTGTTGGCATGCAAGGTTTGTCTGCCTTGCTTCGATTATTTTCTCAATTTATATACTTTGTGGGAAACCGTGTTATCTTCATGTTTATTCGGCATTGCAAGCAAGGGTCGTCTGCCTTTCTTTGTTTTTTCGTGGGGCCACATATAATTTTTAATGACACATTGTGTAATCATTATTTTTAAACAATGATATGTTGCTCTGTTCGATAGTATTTGACTAGTGTTTTGTATTCGAGAATTTTTTTCTGATGCATCACACAGAGGTTATAGAAGAATGACATTACATATTCTTNACTAGTGTTTTGTATTCGAGAATTTTTTTCTGATGCATCACACAGAGGTTATAGAAGAATGACATTACATATTCTTTTCTGATAAAGGAAAACGATGCTGGAAAGGGGACTGGTAATGTTCTTAATAAATGCCTTTCCCTGGGTGGGGGTGAATGAGGTCGGTATGCATAATAGGAGGCTGTTCCTCGCCTCGGAGGTGTAAAAACATAAGCGATTTCACTCCCAACTCGCNAGGTCGGTATGCATAATAGGAGGCTGTTCCTCGCCTCGGAGGTGTAAAAACATAAGCGATTTCACTCCCAACTCGCTCCCAGCAAAAATGAGGATATATCCGAATAGGCAATGCGATAAAGAAAAAAAAACCTTAAAGTCCCATTTCTTTGAATGTGGTATGATCATAATTTTACTTACATAATTTCATGCGAATACGNCCCCCAGCAAAAATGAGGATATATCCGAATAGGCAATGCGATAAAGAAAAAAAACCTTAAAGTCCCATTTCTTTGAATGTGGTATGATCATAATTTTACTTACATAATTTCATGCGAATACGAGCGCCTATGTTGGGACTTGGACCCGTGGGCTATGAGCAATTCAAGGGATATTTAACACTTATCCTTGCTGGAATTATGAATGTAAATTAGTGATTTTATCATACACACATAAAAATTCTGTAAGTGACCATGTTCTTACTATTCTGCTCTCCTCTCTTTTTATTTTGTCTATGTTGTTTTTTTCTTTGTGATTGTTTGTCCACTGTGGTTAAGTTTTCTTTAGATGGGTTGTTTTCCGTTCCAGCGTCGGAACATCATCTACATAGTATGGTTATGCAGCACTGGCGAAATATTAATTTTTTTTAGAAAAATAAAAGAAAATATTTGTTAAATAACTTCAAATAATACCTCCAAAAAAAATGCTAGCAAACGTACTTCATAGTCCCTTGTCCCAATGTCCGGGGAACCATACACAAGGTCATGCAATGTGGATGGTAAATGGTGATAGAGATGCTAGGACGAAAGAGATTGAACACGCCCTCCTCTCTTTGGACGGAAGTGGCATCGGCTCCCTGGAGATTGTTGTAGATTCGCTAGAGATGGATAAGAGAGATATCTGTACTGAAGAAAAATAGTTGCAAAAAAATGTGTATTGTCTGACGTAAAAGAAATATTATGTAAAATAAATTTGTATAAAATTATATTTGTTTAAATGTGTAATTTACATACACTTAAGAGCCAAAATAACAGGTACACCTGCCTAATATAGTGTCGGGCCCCCGCGAGCACGTAAGAGTGCCGCAATACGACGTGGTATGGACTCGACTAATGCCTGAAGGTATGCAGGACGCAATTCACACCATGAATCCTGCAGGGCAGTTCACAAATCCATAGGAGTGCGAGGCGGTAGAAATCTTTTCTGAACAGCATGTTGCAAGGCATCCCAGATATGCTCAATAATGTTCATGTCTGGTGATTTCGGTGGCCAATGGATGTGTCTAAAGTCAGAAGAGTTTTCCTGAACCACTCGGTAGCAACTCTAAACGTGTGGGGTGTCGCATTGTACTGCTGGAATTGTTCACATCCGTCGGAATGCACAATGGACATGAATGGGTGCAGGTGATCAGACAGGATGCTTACGTATCTGTCACCTGTCAGAGTCGCATCTAGACATATCAGGGGTCCCATTTCACGCCAACTGCACACGCCCCATTCCATGGCAGAGCTTCCACCAGCTTGAACAGTCCCCTGTTGACATGTAGGGTCCATGGATTCATGAGGATGTCTCCATACCCGTAAACGTCCATCTGCCCGATACAATTGGAAGCGAGACTCATCAGACCAGGCAACGTATTTCCAGTCATCAACAGTCCAATAGTGGTGTTGGCAGGCCCAGGCAAGGCGTAAAGCTTCGTGTCGTGCAGTCAACAACAGTACACGAGTGGGCCTTCTGCTCCGAAAGCACATATCAATGATGGTCCATTGACTAGTTTTTTTGGCTGTCCAGTATATATACACCTCTTCTCACATAAAAAAATATTACAGCTGCCAAGCTGGTTGTATAAATAAATTAGAGTATTATTTTCCTAATATATTAGACAAAAAATTCTTTAATAGTTTTACCGTTAAGAATTTACTTAAGCATTAAGAGATAAAATTAATCACATTTAAAATGGATTTTACAAATAACAAATAATTTAAGAGAAATATATTAAACACATTGAAAAAAAAATTGTTAAGTAAAATAATTGAAAAATACAAAAATTCCAAAATCTCTCTTTTTAGTACACAGTCAATACACAACACATTTAAAGTTTTTTTCTTTAAGAGTTTATATAATGCTGCACTTTAGAAAGCTGTTACGTGCTTGGATAAAAAGTTATCGAATTATGGAAAGCATCAGCTTCTTGCGAAGCAAACGCACAAGTCTCTGGATCGTAGTGATATCCAACGGTTCCCGATGGGTCATCCACCTCATAGCCACACTGCAGATCTTCAACTTCTTTAACAGTTTACTCCAGGACTTCCACCTCGTAAATGCTGGGACGACCATCAACAGCACGTCCGGTACATCCAACATCTACAGCTCCAGGAATACATGCTGCTGGACAGTGTCGATGAGTAGGTATAGGTCTGTTTCCCAAGATGGTGGTCGAACCATCCTTGGTAGGTACTGATACAAGCGCCTAGCGCCGATGCTGTACTCTGCGGCATCTGATTGTCTTGGTGGATGCATCCTTCTTGGACCCGGGATGCTGGGAGTAGACCGACGATTCATGCCAGCCAGGGACAGTTCTACAGCACAGTCTGGCGTGTGTGTAGTAGCAGGCATCTGGACCAGAACAATGATTTGGTCCACGGTGCAGGGCAGCTGTGTATGCAGCAGCATCATATTAAACACGATGCAGGCCGATGCTCCCAGACAGTCCCCTTGAATATGCATTGATTTGTTGTCGACTGGAAATTGAGCGAAATTCTAATGCTGCATGCCACCGCCATCGAAGGTCTAGGTATAGGTGGACATGTATCAATCAATCTTTTGCGATGAAACTGTATTAAATGCTACCATAGGCAGGCTTTGTGCTTGAGTAAATGTTCGTAGGGCAGAACATTACAATTGTGATGAACGGACCACTGCACCACGTCTAAATGAGCAAACATCGAATTTTTCCCCTCATATATAAGATGAATGCTTATCAGGTGTGCCACCTCACGAAAACTAACTTTCCCTTACAGTTCGGGTGATTTAATGTATAGTTGTAACTCATAAATTCACTTTTCAAGGACGAGGCACACTATTTGCGGAGCAGCTGTGCATTCCTCCACACGCATGTCCAGTCTGGTTCCGACATGTCGCAGATGTGTCGCTGCTGGATGTCGTAAACTTTCGTCAGCTTGAACAGTGAAGGACAGCCATGCTCGAACTGCACGTCGATGATTTCAACTTCGCTTTTGCACAAGTCACTAAACGTTTTTTCAGCATGTTTCCCACTTGATGGTACGGAATATTGAATTTGTCCCAATCCAGTCCGTGGTACTACTTGGTCAGCCAGTTGTTTATCTTCTTGCTTTTATCGTTCAAAAAATTACGCAAATAAGGGGCAGAAGGAGCGCGTTCACTACTTGCCATCATCGTCGTATGAACCTGCAGTCTCATTGAGCATGCAGTGGATCTAGTTCTGGAAGCCTTGTAGATTAAAGTTTATCCTGATACAAACTCAGGTAAGAAGCAGTTTTCATCCTGTTTATATCTTCGTAGACCACCATGTTCACCAGCCTAGAAAAGCAGTTGTAGCGCACTACTCTGACATGGAAAATCAAACAGTATGCAGCTGTGTTCGCAGCCATGTTTCCTTGGAAATAATTTATATACAGCAATCCACAATGTCGTTTTCAACTAGCTCATTTTGTTTGGATCAGTCGAAATCCAGCAGTGTCCTTGTTTCATTGCATCTTTCTAGGCTCAGGACGGGGTAGGAATCGTTGTCGCAGTACGAGGCCTGAAACTGAGTATATAGGTAAAACGCAAAGTAAATTATTCTTGATCGAAGAAGGTGTTCAAATCCATTTACAGAAATATTTCGCTATTCAAAAATAATTTTACTTTCTGGATGTTGCAGTGGTCGAATGTCGATTTGTCTGCCAATATGTGTTACTTATTCGTTTGAAATGTCAGTACGATGTAATGGGGTTGTTATGTGCTTGAAGATGTCTTCTCCATCTCCTGAAGTTTATGTCGATATTTTTTTCTTTCTTGACGTAGTTCAGTAGATTCATGTATTTGTGGATGCTCGGATTCATGTGGGGAATTAACCACTCCATATTCGTCANTTGACGTAGTTCAGTAGATTCATGTATTTGTGGATGCTCGGATTCATGTGGGGAATTAACCACTCCATATTCGTCACGGTTACAGCAATGGGTAGCGGGTTTTCTCCAGCTCCCAAAACTGCATCAAGATGCTAGGTGGCAGGAATTATCACCAGTTATTGCTTGACACCTATTATTAATTTCCTATCATCTTTGGCGAAAACCAGTAACATGGATAGTAGCATGCTCACATCGAACCTGCCGTCTGCGAAGATTGGAACTTTGTAGTGGTCTTCCATTCCCAGCCAGNTTGACGTAGTTCAGTAGATTCATGTATTTGTGGATGCTCGGATTCATGTGGGGAATTAACCACTCCATATTCGTCATGGTTACAGCAATGGGTAGCGGGTTTTCTCCAGCTCCCAAAACTGCATCAAGATGCTAGGTGGCAGGAATTATCACCAGTTATTGCTTGACACCTATTATTAATTTCCTATCATCTTTGGCGAAAACCAGTAACATCGATAGTAGCATGCTCACATCGAACCTGCCGTCTGCGAAGATTGGAACTTTGTAGTGGTCTTCCATTCCCAGCCAGNCGATAGTAGCATGCTCACATCGAACCTGCCGTCTGCGAAGATTGGAACTTTGTAGTGGTCTTCCATTCCCAGCCAGTCATTTTTACCATATAGAGATTGAAGGAATGGGCGAGAGGTGGTTTTTTATAAATGTGGTTTTGTCCACACCCCGAGTTTCGTCAATAGTAACATCATTCAGTTTGTACATTGCTCGCTCGAAAAGGTGGCTTATACCGTTGCGAATGAACATAGTGGACATGCGTTCAGCATGTATGAGTTCCTGCAAAGTTCAAATGCCACTTCCGATGGAATGGATTTCTTGATGTATTTGGTGATGTCCTTTAGTCATATGCGGCAGTGGTAATGTTGATTTCCTTCAAGTCTCCTGCCACTTCGTACCAGAATGCTGCATTCATGTTTTCTTCTATGTTCAATATGGAGTTGTAAGTTTAAATATCTATAAGTCCGACGACCTAATTGCCTTCCAGCTCCAAGGGCGGGTAAAACGTAGCCCTCAACTCAGATCTCTTAGCACTTATAATGATGGACACCGACATACTGACTGGGGAATATGGTGCGGACACAGTTTATGTAAAGGATTTACAAAGAATGATTCAGCTATGATATTTTTCATTCCACAATACCAGAAAGGGAAGACACAAGTGTCAGCAATTCCATGTGTTTGGCATCTGCTCCATCTTGCAGTTGTAAGTCGGTTGGCAATTTTTCAGCTACTGCTGTAGTTTGTGTGGTAGAATTAAATTACCAAAAACTGTTGTAGTATACAGCATGTTTGCCACATTTGACATAAGTTATCCAGTGTTTACTGGGCCCAGCTGTCATGTCCATGTTGATTACATCATACTCGTCATGTTTGAGTTTAGGGGGCAAATCATCTCGCATTAACACACCGCAAAGCTTAGGTATCTTCAATTTGTGTGTAAAAAGTTCCAAATCTATGTTCGTTATATGGCATTTTGGTAGATTTCATTAGCATTTCTTCCTGCTGCGACACTATTTCTTTTTCGCACCTCCGCCTCCTCGGTAGGGCTGCTGTAAGTAAAGTCCTTGGCCATTTTTATACCCATGGTGATAGCTTACAGTTTATGGTTGTGGTGGTAGTTTTCCTCCAATTACTATGTTCGTTCGAGGCTCGTTTCACCATGCTAGCGATATTCGTTACGGCCCTGGCGATACCGCCCAGAGCACCAATAGTAGGTATCAAGGTATTAAGGAATCCTCCCACCTTTTTCTTCCATCTCCTCTTGGAACTTCATCTCGCTTTCTTCGCCCCCATACTCAACTTCACTTTGGCTTTCATTGCATTTGAAATGCCTCATGCAGCTATTTTTCACAGAGTCCAGTGTCCTGTACACGATGTAATTAGTCCACCCTATGAGCGAGTATCTTGTCTGCCTTGTGTCAGGCCTCTAGATCCTTGAACTGGGAATAGGCAATATAATGCCACTGGCATGCCTCGTCCAGCACGTTGATGCCAGTTACACTATGTGCCAGCCTTTTAGCTAGCTTGGTTCCCAGCCCGTGGAACCTGTATCCAGGAATGTGGAGTTCGAAAGTGAAATTGTTGATAACTGTATCGACGATACCTCTACCAGATTTTATCTTTTNTATCCAGGAATGTGGAGTTCGAAAGTGAAATTGTTGATAACTGTATCGACGATACCTCTACCAGATTTTATCTTTTCCTACGAGTCGTCACCCGCTACTGCGCTACGAACCAATATATACCCAACCTTTATATGTTTTCGTTTCAGTNTATCCAGGAATGTGGAGTTCGAAAGTGAAATTGTTGATAACTGTATCGACGATACCTCTACCAGATTTTATCTTTTTCCTACGAGTCGTCACCCGCTACTGCGCTACGAACCAATATATACCCAACCTTTATATGTTTTCGTTTCAGTANTTTTCCTACGAGTCGTCACCCGCTACTGCGCTACGAACCAATATATACCCAACCTTTATATGTTTTCGTTTCAGTATCATGGAGATAATCAAGCAAGATATTAGTCTTCCCGTCCACATAACCTAGGAAGATGTTGAAACCTCACACGATGCACATCACTGCAAGCTAATGTACAATACCTGAGAGGATTAATTTTCGGACTGCCGGATTGAGGCAAGATGTGCGTTCTTCTCAGCCTTTTGGAGGAACCGAATGGCCTTAGGTTCGAGAAGAAGAACCTGTACTCCAAATCACTCAAGGAACCAAAATGCCAGCCCCTAGCATAGATACTGCAGGCCGTAGTAGGTCTACACTATTTCCCATGCAGCGATAACGAGGCCGTCGTGCCACCGAGCAAAGCATTGCCAAACTCATTGTTTCTTTTCGACAATGTGGCTTGTGAGAAACAGAGTTGCATCCAGATGTACTTTAACATGGGACGACATGCGAATGTGGACTGGACTGTGTGTAATTGATTCAAACTTATTTACATGTGCCAAAACAGTTACTATGCGATAATGTGGATTTCCTAGTGTTGTTTAGCATGGACTATATGAATTTGCAGCATGCGTAAAATGATCTCATCAATATAGACATAACATTAGCAGAGTTTAAGATATGTGTTATTTGTACTGGAATGATAAGTATTGCATGTTGATGATCGATAAGGATTCGCTGGTACTGTGCTGGAATGAAGAGTAAGGCATATTGGTGATCGATAAGGATTCGCCAGTACAAAAGAGAAGGTACAGACATGGCTTCGATCAGTTTATAGTAAGATGACAACCATGTGTCACGACACCACTTCCAAGTTCGGACATGGTCTATGCTCCGATGATGATGGGAATGGGTTCATGGAGGCTCACCGCACTGCTGTTCAAAGGGGCCTGTCACTTCTTGGGCAAAAGATCGAAAGCATGAAAAATGAAGTGATGGAAAATTTGGTGGCCTTCGACCCGCAATTAGGTGGCATGAATGATAGACCTGATCAACATGTTGAATGCGTAGAGATTAGAAGAAGAGAAGGCTTTTCAATATATGTTAACATCCAAACTGGCTGCGAAAACCGATGTTGCAAGGCACAGCAAGACGTTGTTGGATGCATGCATCGACCGAATGCAAAGGACCGAAAATTCATTTTCCTCAACTCGAGAGTAAATATTTATATATGCATGTGTGGTTATGTGTTTATTCCATTCTATGAATGATGGCAGACCTAACCGAACTGCCAACTGATATGTTGAGGGCCATCGAAGCTTTTTGTACGAAATATCTGCTCGCAAAAACTTCTAGACTGACTCTCGAGAAATGAAGGGTAGAGTCTTACAAGTCGATAACCAGCCATCTCAACGAACTTGGTCGACAATGCCAGGAGGATGCTAAGTCTCGGCCAGATATAAAACATGAAATCAATGTGGAAGTACCGACCCCGACATGTAAACAGAAAATAAGCCTGCAACTGCCGAATCGGAAGGGGGCATCACTAGCGACGAAGACGATTTACCTCTGATCGGTTTTTTATGTGTGCGAGAACGGAAACGAACACGAGAGTGTGGGCCAGAGGTGGGCACCCTGGTTGGGCACTACATCGCTCCTTATCAGATCGGAACAGTGACAAGACGTACAGCTGCGACACCACGATGAAAAACAGTTTCTAGGAAGCAAGAAAGTTTTTCTTGAGGAGATGTAATGTAGATAAGCAAGCACAAGGTAAAAATGATGCATGGTCTGTGCGAATTTTTGTTTTGTAGGCATCCTGGATATTTCACCAAATCTAATTTGCACAAGTTCCGATGCTTGTTACAATCCAGTCGTGCTTATAACGCAAACAATAACCCTTAACGTGGCGATTTAAGGACACAACCCATGCGAAATTCGGCATTATCGCGGGACTGTTTCCATGATTGGTTAAAGTTATTGGATCGGGTTGGATGCTGCAGAAGATCGATGCCAACATAAGATAGACCATGTGTTTTGGGACGATCCGAACAAACTCGTCGATAGACAACGGCTACTGGTCGCTTCGCAGTCAGCAGGCAAACAGTCGCACACAAACGAGATTATTTCCATCACCGAAGAACTCGTCGAAGCTGGCCACCTCATGAGATGACGAAATATGCCATTTCTATTTCTGGGGAATTGCACATGTTGGCCAGAAAGAATTATCCTCGGAGAAAGTATGTCATGAAAGGGTTGGACGATACTTTCAAATCCAACCTGATCAAAATTCAAGACTTTACTCGTGCGAATAAAGGCCACTGCTAATTTTAACTATAATAGACACGTTTTCCAAGTATACCTGGGCCATACCGCTCAAGTCGAAGAATGCACATTACGTCACTAAGGCCATAGCAAATGTGTTAAGAGGACATGTACCAAAAAATACCCACACTGACGATGGTAAACAATATTTTATTGCTACTTCCCGTGCACTCATGAAAAGGTAAGACATAAATTACTAATCCACGTACTCTGGACTCAAGGTTAGCGTTTTCGCCGGACTCTGAAAGCCAAATTGTGGAGACATTTCCTGGCGAATGGAAACTACAAATTGCTTGAGCTACTGCCTAAACTTATCCACGAGTATAATTCTACCATTCATTCTACCATGTGCATGAAGACCAAAGATGTCAAGGACGACTCCCTGCTTCGGAATATAGGGACCCGCGCAGGCGTAAAGCCAAGATCGGCGAACTGGTGCGCATTTCCAAACAGTGTGGCATTTTCCACAAGGCCTATCGTCACAACTGGTCTGCGGAATTGTACAAGGTGGTTCGCATAATACATTGGTACCCACTCATGTGTACCTCGAGGATCTACATGGCGAACCCTTCGTTTGAGACTTTTATGGAAAGGAGATTCAGTCTACGAAGTTTCCGGATGTTGTTTTGGTAGAAAAGTTGCTGAAACGACGTAATGGACGAGTGTACATGTGGTGGCTCGGACACTCGAAGCATAACCATTCCTGGGTCGATGAGAAATATATTCTTAAACAGAAACTACGAATATATTTATGTAATGTTATGTACGTGTATTTTATAAAATAAAACATTATTTACCTTAATTAACATTAATTTTATTCTTGCCTGTCTTNTAATGTTATGTACGTGTATTTTATAAAATAAAACATTATTTACCTTAATTAACATTAATTTTATTCTTGCCTGTCTTTATATGCAGTATTTTACAGGACTGGATGTAGCTAGCTCTGTAGAAAAAGATAACACTGCTTTTCCAATGCATTTTTACTCAGTTTATCCAAAACTGCGCTGTGTCCCGCTCTCAACACATTATCGTAACTGACTCGTTAACGAAACTTCGTTGTACACACTAAAACTGCGCCAGAGGAACTAAAACTGTCGACGCTGTCAACGTACAGATAAACGAACTTCTAGTATAAAATTTGTACGATGCAGCCTGAAAGTTTCTAAATAATGCTGACGTTTAAGAAAAACTGAAAACTACTACGTTCGAAACGAAACGACAACCGTCCGCCCGATAACCGTAAAACAGCAAACGTCCGCCCGATAACCGTAAAACAGCAAAGGTATGCTCGATAAACTAACTATAACGGGAAACGAAACACTACGGCTTTAAACTTCAAACTCGATAAAAATATTACGAAGCTTGGCAAAGCTTAAGAAAAACGAAAGAAATTTCAACACGTGTCCCGAAAATTAAGAATACTGCGTCATTACATTACCCCCCTCGGTTTGGGATAGATTTTGAAGAAATCTTTCCCAAAGCGAAACCTATCATGTTTGATGCTGTCCTGCAAACCACTGTGCCTCTGCTCCTTGACAACCATTTACATATATAACATGGTATTTAATTCATCACAAAAATATTCATTTTATTTAATCATAACAAAATAATGTACTGCACTTGTTGAAGAGTAACAAGATATTGACGGGGATGCTGCAAGAAAATCATACCTTTCCCTGGTTTTAAATAGTTACCTTTTGCTATAATGTGTGGTTGAGGGTGTATTTCCACCTGTGCCATTGATGCTTCATTGTGGGTTGCTGCCCTTTGGTCTCTCACTGGGATCAGCACACCACTTCTCCAAAAGGGGACCCAGGTCTGCCCTAAAACTATACAAACGCCACTGCAACTGCCTCTCACTAGGTTAGTGCTGACTAAAAACAAGGGCCCCCGACCTGTCCCAATCCAACTACACTTANACTGCAACTGCCTCTCACTAGGTTAGTGCTGACTAAAAACAAGGGCCCCCGACCTGTCCCAATCCAACTACACTTACTCCTTGTGCCACTGATCCCAGGAGACCATAAACTGCAGTAAAATCTCCTACTACTTATGCAGATACTTAAGGCTCAATACTATACAACACCTCAACCACTTCAACCTTTAGAAATTTAGGTAACATTTAATGCATCCTTAATTAATCTTCCTTATACTTTCTATTGTCAACTCTTAATGCAAAATAGTAATTATTTGTTTCTTGTTACACAATTTTGAAATGAAAAATAAAACTTATTAACATTCACATAGCACTTCCTGTTCGGTACTCTGCATAAATAAATCACCTTAGTTAAAATAACACAATACCCCATGGCAGCTTGAGCTTATACTACATAATTGCAAAGATATATCTAAATTCACCAAATCTTCACTAATACACTTTGTGGTAGTTCTAATATTAGAACATTTTCATTAGATTAATGAGCAATTTCTACAAAAGTTTTTATTAAGGACTTACTAATTGCCTTTTATTCAATGGAATGTTATAGTAGTAAAATTAAAGAACATGTTAACAAAATATTATTATATTAACTTTTACATATTTTGAAATAAAAAACTACTTATATTTAAAGAAAATTCACAAATGTTCTTTCATAATTTAAACCTTGCATATATATGCACAGTAGAAGATATACTGATAAACTAAAATTTTCACCAATTGTAATGTCAAACTTTAACAAATAACAAAATCACAATTTCAAATACAATACTCACAAGTGTTTTTTTGTTTTTACTCAATAAGTAATTTCATAATAATTTTAAAAAACTGAGGAAATACTTTTCCAAGACCAAACACACCTAAAAAACTGAATTACAATAATGCAATGCAAAAGAGCACCCTATTCTGATATGCAGTTGCCTGGAACCACTTAACCTGTATTGCTAATTATACTTACAAAATATTATTATAATGACAATCCCCTACATAGTAACACAACCTCAATCAGTAGCATTAAAATTTTCTTAAACGTTTTTTTTTAAAAGAGTATCAGTCATTCTAAAATTCCACATTCCCACGACACTGTATGCACTTCACAAACAACTTCAAATGATTATTTTCTTACAACATTGGCAGCATTTATAAAAACCATTCATATTTTTTCACCTTTGGAAAATGTAAACAACAGTGAATTCACTTAAAATTTCTGTGACCCTACACAGTTGTTTTTTGAAACAAATGCTGTTTTGAAACATATTGACAGAAACACACTCTCCAGATTATTAATTCTTACCAAAAACATGTTCTATTAACAATTATCTTCTTATTTACTGTTGCCCGGGAAGGTTTTACCCTATGTCTCCTGTACACAATGTTACTTACTTGTAGAGTCCTTTAAAAAAATGTATTTTTCTTCAAAATAAAAACATTTCCTTGTCTCTTTTATCTTAATACTGTATAACCATAGTATAAAAATTTATGAAAGAAAGTATTTACAAAAATTAAATATCTAACTTATTATCTAAATTGCAGTCTTTCTGCTATACTACATTTTTCTTCTTCCTTTTCGTTCTCTCCTTGTGTTTCACTGTCCTTCCCTTTTTTCTTACTACCTTTCTCATACTATACTTTAACACTCTCTTCCTTTTCCCTATTATCCTAAATCTATCCCTCTATTTCATTTTCTTTTTCTCTACCGTCTTTACTCTCTTATTCCTTATCTTTTCCCTGACTACTTTACTGACCCTGGGTTTCTTCTTCTTCCTTTTAAAATGTTGCCTGAAAACTGCATAATGTTTCAATCTATGGTACCCCTTACTCTTACCAACTCTTGCCTGTTGCAATTCAATATCTGATCCCTCTCGCAGCTTTAATTCATTATTACTATTTAGTCGAACTCCCCTAACCTTATTTCCCCCTTCCTTTATTACCTTTCTCTTCGACTTACTAACCTCACAACAGTTAGGTTCACTCTCCACTAAATTATCTGCAACTCTATCCTCATTATTTATAACCTCTGCCTTTCTACCTTCAACTTTAAATTTTTTACTTTCTTTATCACAGGCAGTATTACCTTTATTTGGTATGTCATTGCTATTTTTATTAATTTTACTCGGGGCAATTACTGTTGAAACCTTTCCTAACCTATTTAGAGATTCAACCTCCCACTTGTCTACATTGGTTATTAATTGTTNATATTGGTTATTAATTGTTCAAATTGTTTCTCGCCCTTTTCTGCTTTTTGCCTAATTTCCAGTTCAAGCTCCTTTTTATGCTCCTGTTGTCCCTTTTTAAACTCCTGTTTAATCTCCTGTATTATCTCCTGTTTAAACTCATGTAAGGACAACAGTATCTTAAACATTTCTGTCTGACTATCAGTTTTATGTGTGTTCTGCGGTAATTGCGGAATTCTTATGTCAGTTACGACGTTGTAAACAAAAAAACAAAATTACTCGTCGCGAAATTAACACTGTTGCACACGAAAAAAAAAAAATTCTGGGCGAATGTACTTTATCATAACATAACCTGCATATAAATTAACTATAATACCCGTGGTCCNAAAAAAAAAAATTCTGGGCGAATGTACTTTATCATAACATAACCTGCATATAAATTAACTATAATACCCGTGGTCCAATTACTTGTAATGATGACTTCATTGATGTTTGACGATTTCTTACCATTTTCTGTTGTTGATGATTGAGGTCTCGAACCTCAAACTTCGGCGTCAGGCTGCTGGAAGCCTGGAACTGCAGGTAACTTGACTTGCTGATCTCGTAGATTCGTCTTTAAGTGGTATTCTTCGTGCCCCGCGGCTGGGTCACCATTTTGTAACGTTTGGCCGCAGTTACACTGCCGATGACGTTGTTGCCACGGCTAGCTCAAAGGTAGAACACGAGACTCAGTAAAATGGACGCAAATTAATGATTAAATAAAGTAAAATTCCAGAGTATTTTGTTCCATACTTTTATTTATCATTTACGTTTCACTGTAAACCAACGAATTTCAGGTATGCAGAGTACGAACCGTTCACAGATAAATATACAAGTATAGACCAGTGCCACAGTCGTTTACAGATTATTCATGTCTCAAAATTTGCATCGCAAGACTAAGTTACGAAGGCAGGAGGGATGTTGTTCCCTCCTGGCACCCTAACGACCTCCCACACCAGAGTAAATAATTTGATAGAATNACGAAGGCAGGAGGGATGTTGTTCCCTCCTGGCACCCTAACGACCTCCCACACCAGAGTAAATAATTTGATAGAATTATTTAGGTTAAGCCGAAAATAAATGTAGTTAACAATGATTTAATGGTCGCGGGTGCTTGCCGGTGTGGGTGAAGTTCTTCACGTCCGATGCGTCTTCTCCGACGGTTGGTTACTTTTTCTTTTTTAGGCGATAGACACCCCGAGTTTTTATTATGCAGGCCTATCGCCCCCTTCTACAAGATAAGGGCACGGCATCCGGCATCTGCCAGCATCGTCATCCAAAACTGCTCTGTATCCCGCTCTCAACACGCTATCTTAACTGACACATTAACGAAACTTCATTATACACACTAAAACTGTCGACGCCGTCAACATGCAGATAAACGAACTTCTAGTATAAAAAATGTACGACGCAGCTTGAAAGTTTCTAAATAATGCTGACGTTTAACAAAAACTGAAAACTACTACGTTCGAAACGAAACGACAACCGTCCGCCCGATAACCGTAAAACAGCAAAGGTATGCTCGATAAACTAACTATCACGGGAAATGAAACACCACGGCTTTAAACTTCAAACTCGATAAAAAAATTACGAAGCTTGGCAAAGCTTAAGAAAAACGAAAGAAATTTCAACACGTGTCCCGAAAATTAAGAATACTGCGTCATTACAACTGACTTACACTATTGTTAGCATTTTCTTTAATATACCATTACGGTGATAGTAAAAGTGCTGTGAAGTCATGGTGTTAAACTATATTTATTATTTATTAGACAATTTTTTTTCTTTAATTAAATTATTATTGTACAGAGAAGTAAAATTTTTAAAATGTTTGTTACTCCTTTTTATAAATATACTGTCATAATTTATGGCATAATACAAGATAATGTTGTCTTATTGTCTTACGTGTACTGTACTCAACGTAGTCAAACTCGCCATAAAATAAAATTTCTTGTTATAACATTTGGTATTTACGACGTATTTGTATGCGTCATAATATCGCACAAGCTATGCTTATATGTGAAGTTTTATACATAGTTATTTAACGTTTAATTTACATTTTTTGAATAAGACCTTTGAAAAATCACCCGTTGTATAATGCTTGTTCCTTAATATGTAATGCATCACAACATAAAAATATTTTATTTTTAGTTAAATAATACTTTTACTTTTATTTTTCCTGTAAAATATAAAATTGTGTTATATTATTAAAAATCATAAAAAGAAGTTACTGATGTAACTCTACTTTCCTCAACATGGGTGCAATTAATTTTTAATTAAGTTCTTAAAACCTGATGTGGTAGGTAGGAATTGACTTCTCTTTAAAAGCTAAAACATTATAAATGAAACCAAAAACGTATGCAACATTAGTGAGACAATTACAAATACACAAGTACCCTACACGGGACTTGAACCCAGGAAACCTCGTACAACTAGCGTTCAATGCACAGTAATATGGAGGTCGGATACGGAGCATCATCTTCGAATTTATTTTATCTAATGTTTCGAATCATAAAGTTTTCAAAACTAAAATATGTACCATTTCTTAATTGATGCTATCGTACAAAATTTCCAAAAAAAAAAAAAAAAAGTTCTACATACGATTATTCTAATGTATAATGTCCACATACAAAATTTAGTTGAATTTGGTTAAATAGTTTATTATATGTGATAAACTTACCAATATTTGTATGAAGCCACCATTTTGAACATTGGTGTCTAACCCATATAAATCATGAAACTTACATGGACTTCTGTAGCAGCTATAGTGTGCACAATTTGGTACAAATTAGTTTTAATGTTCTAGTGTAACATTTGGTAGGAATCGTTTGGTTGGTACTCGAGATATGGCATAAAACCTCCATAATTTTCGTATGGCTATCTTCATAAATGGAGGACAAAAAAGGAATGAGGTAGCATATTCGATGATTGTATACTGCCAAAATACAAATTTAAGTTAAAATAGATTACATAGCATCGTAGATACAGCACAGAAAACTAAAATTATTTTATATCTGCCATTTTAAAAAGAAGTGTTTCATACTTAAAAATACATATATCAATATGGCCTACCACTATGCATCTTCGCCAAATTGTGAGAGAATGGGTTTATTATTTCCCGAGACGTGAGATAAAACTTTATTTTTATTGGTGGTGCTATTATACAAAATTACAGTAAAATTCAGGCTCTGCATTTACATATTTGGTGGTTGTAATATGCATTGCCAGCGTATAAAATTATGTTGGAATTTATTTCTTTGATATCATATACTGATGTAAAATATTTATATAACCGTAATCTTGAAAATAAATGCCTGATCTACTTAAATCATATCTGTTTAAACCATCTGCTGCAGTCGCTACTACTCATTTGCCAAATTTGGTAGGAATCCGTCAATTGTTTCCCGAGATATGACAAAAAATATTTATGTATTCGCATATTGCNGCTACTACTCATTTGCCAAATTTGGTAGGAATCCGTCAATTGTTTCCCGAGATATGACAAAAAATATTTATGTATTCTAATANGTAGGAATCCGTCAATTGTTTCCCGAGATATGACAAAAAATATTTATGTATTCGCATATTGCTTGCTACCTTACAAAATGGGGGACAAAATATACTCCATGTAAATACAGTTGATAGTTGTAATACCTACCAACAGTAAACAAAATTAAGTTGGAATTAATTACATGGTTTCGACGATGTAGCATTCTAAGTTGAAAATATCTATATTGCCACCATATCGAAAAAAGTGTCTGATATTCTTAAAACGTATCACTTAACATCATCAGTTTCAATTATACTTGTTTGCCAGATTTGATAGAAATCGGACAATTGTTTCCTGATATATGACAAAATCTTTTTATTTGCATGGCACTATCTTACAAAATGGCTGACAAAAGATGCTAGGTGTAGACACAGTTTATAGTTATAATATAAATTGCCAGCATATGATGATTAGTTGGAAATGAATACCTTAGGTTCCACGATATAGAATTTAAAGCTAAAATAACTAAATATGCGGTTTTTTGAAAATAAATGCCTAACGTACTTATAATATGCTATTTTACATAATCTGCCGCAGTACTATTTGTGTGCCAAATTTGATAGCAATTGATCCATTGTTTCCCGCGATATTACATAAAATCTGTATTTATTGGCATGGTGCTATCTTACAAAACGGCTGAGAAAATATGCTCCGTGTAGATACAGTTGATAGGGTAATATCTACTGCTAAAATAAAAAGTTATGTTGGAGTTGATTACATAATTTGGTGTAGATACAGTCCTTAGATATAATATAAATTGCCTGCATATGATGATTAATTGGAAATTATTACATGGTCTCCGCGATACAGAATTTAAAGTTAAAATAACTACATGTCCGCAATTTTGAAAATTATTGTCTGACATGCTTATAACATGCAATTTTACATAATGTGCCAAATACTACATGTTTTNTCCTTAGATATAATATAAATTGCCTGCATATGATGATTAATTGGAAATTATTACATGGTCTCCGCGATACAGAATTTAAAGTTAAAATAACTACATGTCCGCAATTTTGAAAATTATTGTCTGACATGCATATAACATGCAATTTTACATAATGTGCCAAATACTACATGTTTTCCAAATTTGATAGGAGTTGGTCAATTGTTTCCCGAGATGTGACAGAAACTCCATTTATTCGCATGGTGCTATATTACTTAATGGTGGAGAAAATATGCTATATGTAGATACAGACGATATTGTAATATCTACTACTAAAATACAAAGATATTTTGGAATTGAACACATAGTGTCGACGATATAGTATTTTAAGCAAATATACTTGTATGGCCACCATTTCGAAAAAGGTGTATGCCATGCTTAAAACATATCACTTAACATTATCTACAACACTACTTTTTGTTTGCCAAATTTGGTAAAAATCGGTACATTTTTTACCGAGATGACATAATATCTTTATTTATTCGTGTAGCGCTATCTTTTAACTTCTGCAATAAGTTATTATGTGTTGGTATATATGATGCTCCTAACACATCATTTCAATCTACGAAGTTTGGTCGAAATGGTTTAAATGGTGTCGCAGATATATATATAATAAACCTAAAAAATTTATATGGCATCCATTTTGTAAAAAAAATATTTAATCATGTTCAACCACTTACTAGTATTACTTACCTGCCAAATTGAGTGANGTGTCGACGATAGAGTATTTTAAGCAAATATAGTTGTATGGCCACCATTTCGAAAAAGGTGTATGCCATGCTTAAATCATATCACTTAACATTATCTACAACACTACTTTTTGTTTGCCAAATTTGGTAAAAATCGGTAAATTTTTTACCGAGATGACATAATATCTTTATTTATTCGTGTAGCGCTATCTTTTAACTTCTGCAATAAGTTAGTATGTGTTGGTATATATGATGCTCCTAACACATCATTTCAATCTACGAAGTTTGGTCGAAATGGTTTAAATGGTGTGGCAGATATATATATAATAAACCTAAAAAATTTATATTGCATCCATTTTGTAAAAAAAATATTTAATCATGTTCAACCACTTACTAGTATTACTTACCTGCCAAATTGAGTGANTGCATCCATTTTGTAAAAAAAATATTTAATCATGTTCAACCACTTACTAGTATTACTTACCTGCCAAATTGAGTGATAATAGTTTCAATAGTTTTCGAGATATAATGAAAATCTTTATTTCCTTATTTGGTGCTATTTTCCAAAATGGCGGACCAACAACAATATTCATTCAAAAACTTAATGATTACACATAGTTCTGCCAGCATACAAAAGATGGTTTAACGGTTGAATGGTTCCCAATATATGATATATCACAACAAATTTTAAATCGGTCGCCATTTTGAAAGTTAGTTCCTGGCGTGGTCGAAAACTATAACATTCAGGTGTCGTTACTATGTACTATAAGTGTACAAAGTTTAGTAAAATTAGGTCCACGCGTTCAAAATAAGAAAGGGGAGACACACATGCATAGACACACACACACACAAACACACCTACAGTCACACAAACGCACACATAAACACACACAAACACACAGACAGGAAAGTGATCTCTTAAGCATTGCTTTCATTCGGAAAGTAAGGTAATAACCGGGAGAAAATATGCGTGTTGATAATGCCTACTAGTAAGGAATAAGTTCTCATGCAAAATATTATTAAACAGAGCGCGCACGAATGTGATGCGTTGCCCATTTGGCGTAATTAAATAAACTTGGTTAAACTTATATTGCATGAGGTGCAGGAATAACCTGAAAGTAGAACTTAAGCAGGGCTTCATAAAAGTTGGAAGTAACCGTGAATGGATGATTACTTAATTTTCAGATATAGAGCCACTAACTCTGCCATTACAGACTTGACAATTTTGGTTTCGTTCACGAATATCCGCAGTAAACTGTATCTTTTANAGCCACTAACTCTGCCATTACAGACTTGACAATTTTGGTTTCGTTCACGAATATCCGCAGTAAACTGTATCTTTTAAAACATTTTTCAATACCTCTTAAATAAGATGGGATATTGCGGTGATATTTTTTCGCAAAAACTGCTTGTACACATGAATGAAAAGGCATTTCCGGATTTTTAGAAATTAGACACTTAAGTGAGTAACAAGGAGTAAAAAGTGGTTTTTCATGGAATCTTTAGTATACTTTAAACCTGTTGTGACTCTTTTCTTACTTCTTGCTACTTAAAAAAACTTGTTTATGATTTTCCGAAATGCAGTCTTTATGAGGATGAAAATGTTTTTCCATGGAATATTCAATATTACTTCAAACACAGAATATATCCTGATTGGTTATCGCCTCTAAATCATCTAATAAATGATATAGAATTTTTATCCCATCCTTAAGGGAGTCAAAAGGAGCAAAACGTAATTTTACGAGATCTTTCCTTCTTAACTTCACACAAACTAATTAAATATTCGAAATCAAACATTAAAATACTTTAGGCATGGTTTGAGACCGCAGCCACGAATGATAAATCTGATTAATTTTTCTCTGCCGCACACTAATCCAATTACAAATACCAATTCTTGGTAGGCGTAGCTATGTGGAATAATTTAATAATTCAGAGAACCGCGCAAAAAATTTACTGAAGGCAAATCCATCAAAAATTTTCCTTTGCCTGCAATCGACTATATACACAAACATTGTAATTCTGGGCTAGTGAAGCTACGGGTTCAGCTAGTGGTATGATAAAGGCATTCTTTATATCATATTATGTCAGATATAGAGATGTAATGAAATAAGGGCAGTGTCACGAGTGAAGGACGAAAATATTTATCATGAAAAAATATTTGTTAATTTTAACTACTCTTTTGTTATGTGCATATAGGAAAATTTAATATTGCGAATACTTTTTATTTTCTATATGTTTTAATTATAAGACGCACAAAAGATANGTGCATATAGGAAAATTTAATATTGCGAATACTTTTTATTTTCTATATGTTTTAATTATAAGACGCACAAAAGATAGAATTAAGTTATTTTCACGATTTACTTTATTATACAACAATCAAAAAGATATGTTCGAAATCACATGTTTCAATTAAAAGTAGTTATACCTAAAAGTTCACATTTTAAGATCATTTAGTAAGAAGATCGTGAAAATCGTTATTTAAATTTATATATATAGAAATATTAAAATTTACTTACATTTGATCTCTGTGGTGTTAGTTTCATGGTTAATGCTTGGCATCTCGGTTCATATACGCATAAAATCAAATTCGTAAAATTATCATAGGAGTGGTATATATGCATTAAGCCCCTAATTTCAGCAGTGTGCTTTGATACTTTTAAATACGTACTGCAATTTGAAGAACGTCAAATTGTTTATATAATTTGTATGTAAATAAATATATATAATGTGTATACTAATACAAAAGGCAAATTTTCCATGGTATGAATTTGGAATGTGATGAATTGATCTTCTTTTCTTTGGTCGCTTATAAGCCGAATACAAGAGCGCAGTTTTACAATTAGTCTTAACCAAATTGATTTCCCTTCTGCTGGTTTGTGCTGTTGTTCGTGGACATTATACTAAACCGCATTTTAAATGTCGGTTCCAATGGCAGGGCTCAGTGTTATATTCTCCGATACTATCGTGAGGTGTGTTGTCCCAAACTCGGCAGTTTTTGGCTTTAGTTTAGCNTTAACCAAATTGATTTCCCTTCTGCTGGTTTGTGCTGTTGTTCGTGGACATTATACTAAACCGCATTTTAAATGTCGGTTCCAATGGCAGGGCTCAGTGTTATATTCTCCGATACTATCGTGAGGTGTGTTGTCCCAAACTCGGCAGTTTTTGGCTTTAGTTTAGCTACGGATCCTTGATCGCTATTTAATGCCATTGTGGGTCATTCTGTCTCTTGCTAAAATTAATATCATCGTCACCTTTGTAAAGGTGTTTTTTTCAATTTAAAATTATAAATATTTTACAATTATAATATTTTCTTCTCTAGCAGGTACAGAATGCAAATAAAATGAGTTTCACCACAATATTTATTTATCACATTTATTCAATAACATGATCCAAAATGCTCATTTCGCTGCAATCATTAATGTAAATCCTAAATTATTTTCGTATTTGGGAATTGTGCCGGACGATGCCGCTGGACGGCGGGTTTTCTCGGGGATCTCACGTTTCCCTCACACTTGAGTTCCTGCGATGCTCAACTCATCACCCTCATTGGCTATCAAGACCTTGCCCAAATCTCTTCACTGGCTCCTAAATTTTACGCTCTTACCTTGAAATTAATTTAGTAAAAATTATGGAATTTAATAGTTTTTATTGATTGCGAGTTTGTTAAGTACGGAATAAGTTTATACAAAACATGTTATTAGCGGGTTTCATATTCCAAANTTTTATTGATTGCGAGTTTGTTAAGTACGGAATAAGTTTATACAAAACATGTTATTAGCGGGTTTCATATTCCAAAAAAAACCTCTTTGATGCCATATTAGCAGGAGAATGAATCGTGCACCAAGTGAGACTGCTCCATAAGATGTGTCGTATTTAAGAATGTGGTGCGTGTTCTCCAGGGCAGTGTTCCACGGCAACTCACGCTAAGGTGCGTGGCAGTGAAATGTTCATGGAGCACCACTTCAACATGGTCGGAGTTTATACTTGGCCCGCGGCGTGTTTGACTCCCGCGGCCAACTGGACCGACCTTGCGGCCGCCTGTTCCGCCCGTTTATAAACTTGCTTCGAGCGGCCTGTGATGCGGCTCCTGCCTCCCACTATAAAACATTGTTGCTGCTCGCACGCTGTCAATCCATGCTGCGATTTTCGTGCCTATGAAGAACTATGACACATCATATACGTCGTTCCGCAGGTTTTAATTTTAATTTTTTATTTGTTTCGTTTTCACTATGGCCCATTAACGTTGCATTATTTATCGACCTGTCTTGCCTTTATTAAATGAATGGTTCTATTTTGTTATACAGCAGCATATTCAATAACATAACAAAAAAAAAAGAAAATAAAATTATTGAAATATTAAAACAATTATTTGAAGATGAGAAGTCGCAGAATAGAAAAGTAAAATATTTAATAAATTTCATTACTTCTTAAAGAAAATTCTTATAACACCAAGCACGTGTAAATAAGCACACATAATTAGAACAATACAAACAATTACAATGCATCATAATCACATTTCTCATTTTTGAAAGGTTTTTCCCCAAGTGCTTTCAGAAGCCCAAGAAAATATGATTTGTTTGTAACCTGCGGTCATACTGATGCCTGATGTGACAGTAATCTACGAATACTTTTAGATTAAAATTATAAACACAATAATATGCTAAATTAAAGGCTATGTTCAAACTATAACAAAATGTTTCAATAAAACACAAGCTCACAAATCACAAATGTAAGAAATTAGATATAGTTATTTCTAAGACAGCGTCTTGGCAGGGAGCCGGGAGCGAGAAGCTTAGTAAGGAAATAACAAACCTCATGCGTTTGCATTCCGCTACGGCAGCTCCAATCTTAGCAGCCAGTACTATTCGGAGGGGGCCATCTGGGCAGCCAGTGCCAAAATTTGCAAAATATTGCAAAAAAAAATTTTCGAAAAAATTATTTTCAAAAAATTATTATATTACAAAATTTCTTTTCAAAAATTAATTTTTCTAAATTAACATTTTAAAAAGATTAATTCAAAATTTCAAAATATTGATTTCAAATTTTAAAAGATTGATTTAATATTTCAAAACTATGTTTAAATATTTAAAATTACCAAAAAAATAATTTTTTCTCGCTTATTCCCTGGCAGACATGTTTGTTCATGGAGGCTCCCTAAGCCAACGCCAAATGGTCGGCCATGATGGTTATTGCTCCCGAAGACGCCGCCCAATGGTTATATCATGCTCTGTCATTCAAGGGGGGTGCTGCTGGCCGTCATCTCAAGAAACCTTCGATAGAGAACTGAGTTCATGCCTTGGAACTGTAGAAATATGTTAACTCTCTTTCAGACTTTGACAAAATCTGATAATTGGCTTTTGCTAGTGATGGACGTGAACCTAATATTAGCATTGATATGATAAATTAATAACGTTAAAATAGATGACACCATCCAAGATGGCCATCGGCAGAACATGCCATGTGTTCTTTCATGTCAATATCGTAATGAGATACTCTACAAAACGCTTTAAAATAGCGTATTAAGTGTATCTGATTTAAGTTGGAAGTAACAGTCATGCACATGGTCAGAACCTATAGTAGCATACAGTGGCCAGTCACACATACAGTAAGGTATGTTCCCGGAGCTGTTCGCAACCAATCAGCGAATGGGTACATCAACGTCAATTCAACCATCACACAGTTTCGTCTCTATGTTCTTATCTACTCTGTGCCGGCACTTTATGATTGGCTGCAGTTTGTTTCTGCAATGGCCTAAGAGTGCCTACTTTTATAGAGGCACAAATACTCGATTGACCGATAATTCTTTCTGTTGCACCAGACTCAATTGGTAGTCGTCTCAAGAAACCTTCGATAGAGAACTGAGTTCGTGCCTTGGAACTGTACAAAAAATGTTAATTCTCTTTCGGATGTTGACAAAATCTGATTATTGGCTTTACGTAGTGATGGACGTGCACCTAATATTAGCATTGATATGGTAAATGAATAACGTTAAAATAGATGACACCATCCAAAATGGCCATCAGCTGAACAAGTAATGTGTTCTATCACGTCAATATTGTGATCAGATACTCTATGAGACGTTAAATAGTGCTAGACAAGACCACCCTGCTCAGTACAACAGTCATTCATCCTTGGTTTTCTCACATCCCTTCTAACAACATTTTACCTAGCAGCCTGCCGGAGACATGTCTCATGCTCTACCATTCCAATTCGGTTTTTCTGAAGGGATATGAATAGCCCTCGCAGCTTTCTCAACGATCACTCGTGCACCGGCCGTCCACTGTGCTCTGCGTGTGCGCTAAAGATCCACAAGGCCTCGCTGGCACCTGCTACTGTCCCTCTAATATATATTTTGGGGTAAGTGTTTCGTCTGCATCGTGGTGGCGAGTAAATATGTAAAACAAAAGTATTTTTTCATTACCGACAAGAGGGATAGACTGTACCTTTCCGAAACACACAGCGCTTTAACAGAAAGAATTAAATGTATCTCATTTAAGTTGGAAGTAACAGTCATACACATGGTCAGAACCTATAGTAGCATAAAGTAGCCAGTCACACATACAGTACGGTATGTTCCCGGAGCTGTTCGCAGCCAATCAGCGAATGGGTACGTCTACATCAAAGTAACCATCACACCGTTTCGTCTCTATGTTCTTATCTAATCTGTGCCGGCTCTTTATGATTGGCTGCTGTTTATTTCTGCAATGGACTAAGAGAGCCTACTTTTATAGAGGCACAAGTACTCGATTGACCGATAATTCTTTCTGTTGCACCAGATATAATAAAATTTAACATGTTAATTAAGGAGTTTTAAGTGTATTTTCAAGTGTTGTTGTCTGTTTGACGTTGTGTGTATGTCACAAGATGAGAGCGAGTTCACTGCAAGAAAAGCAAACGTGTTGATGTATTTCACCTAAGGCGTTCTGTATGCTGCGTGTCGCCGACCGGTGTATAGTAATTACAACTTGTATCGTTTTTAACCTTCCGCTGGCTACATTCAGTCACAGGTCTTGGCCTGTACTCGTACCGTGCAACGACATATCCGCCCGTTTATACACTGTCGCTATTTGACGGCTGGTCCTTACAGCCGTTCACATATATTAATATTTTAGATTACTTTGTATTGCCTGCTTGTCATCTTTATTATTCATGGGGTACTCACACGTTCGGCATACAACTCGTCCATATATTTTTTTGGTATTAACATATCTCAGTTTGTTGTAAGTTGTCCATCCTTAATTTTATTTATGTATATGCTTTCATATATAAACATATATATATATATATATGTCTTTCAACCAAGTCATTAGCGTCTTTACAACACTATGCAGCTAGACATCCCGTTACTCTTCACAGAAGGTTCATGAATCATGTATGCATGAATGTTCTTCCATGATAGTAAGTTAGATACTTCTGAGTCAGAGTACTAGGTTCCAATCTGTGTTTCTACACATAGGTACGTGTTCTGCACGTCGAATTCAGTCATGCCGGCTGAAGGCTATCTTGCGCCTTGCAGGACCTGTGTGACCTTTGGAACTTTACATAACACTATGTTGGCTAGTAATATTCGTTACAGTTGACAACACCTGCACTGTGCTTGCGTCGTCACCCAACCACCTGAGCTGTCTCACATATTCCACAGCATATGACAATCGTCACGTTCTGTTGTCAGTGTTGTACTGTGAATGTATTGGACCGTTTCAGTTGGTTTTTAGGGAAGTTATTTGCTAGTCTGTTGTACTGTTCAGAATAGTTTGGTAGTGTATAACATTGTTAATTTTTTCATTCTATGTCTGGTTGGTAAGAGCTATCCAGGTTAGCGATGTCTCGAGCAGTCGTCCTTGTGTAGGACTGATGGTGTCGTTTATATTAATATATTAATATTTTTTACAATTGATTATATTTTCGACCTTGGTCAAAATCTTTTTTTTTCTTAGAGGTGGAGGTGAACTTAATATTGACAAGGATTTAAATACATGAATAACACAGCTATCATTTACATACTTTTACCTTCAGACTTGACATAATACAAATACATAATCACATTTTATACATGCTCAACATAGTGTTAATTCAGCGAAACCTTTATGTTGACGATTTAGAAGAAGAAGAACAATATCTTCTGTGAGCATTCAAGTGGCTCTTATTCAAATATACTGCACTGCAGTTATCACATGAGTTGGTCTTACAGACGGTAGCAAATCTACAGTTGCTATCTTCATGTTGTTTGGTCCTGCTAAGCTTCCTGAATTTCTTGCCTCAATACTTGCACTCGCTTCCTGATGAACTACGAACATAGCCTTTGCATTTATTGTTCTCTCTATACACACTATCACTTCGGGCAAACATGACATGACAGGTATCACAGTGGAATGTTTTGTATGCCGGGCTGAACATGCAATGACAACTTTCATGCCGACTTGAATTATACCTTGTGTTAAAAGTATTTTCAAAGTAGTTATTTTGATGGTGTACCACTTACATCGGCTCTTCAGGACCCCTTGCTGTTTGCCAGGTTGTAGACGGTACATTTTCCGCCATTGGTTCCGTCCTCATATAACAGCAGGGTGTACGATTGTAGTAGTTACGACGATATCATAATGCATGTAGTGGTCTACAGTGTACCTTCCTGTTGATGCCGATGTTGGCGATGGTGAGTTTTAATTCTTAGATTCTGTCTTCATATTGTTGTAAACAAGACTGCTTTTCACAACAGCGCTCGACAACGGAATGTTCTTCATTTTATGTGATTTTCGCTTACATATACTATACACATGTCAATTTGAATTGCAAGTTTCGGCTTTCCTCAGTGAACAACAGACTCGCAGAGCATGATAGGTTCCTTTCTGCGTGGTGGTGTTCTCACTTTATTACAGCCATAGCTTACATTTTATGCTTCATATATCTCTTCGCATTGTAGGCATATGGAAATTATATGTTACAGTAGTGACATGACTGTTCCTGCCATTGTTTTCATAGTAGTGTCCGTTGCCTTTAATGCTTTATCATAGTCTATGGTCTGAGATAACCCTCGCACGTAAGTTGGGGGTACTCTGAGATAACTCTCCTGGATTGGAATGCAGGTGTGTGGTGTATATCATCTAGTAGAACTGTCTTAAAACGATAATTTAATTTGGGAATATTCTGAAATAGCCCTCCCGGCTTGGCATGCAAGAGCGTGAAGTATTTCATCTTGTAGGAAGGACATACATGTTAATTGATTTTGGGAAGATCATGAGATACCTCTCGTGGCTTCGAATGCAAGCACATGGTGTATGTTATTAGTAGGAAGGTCTTAAATGATAATTATTTTTGGGAAGACTCTGAGATAATCCTCCCAGCTTGGAATGCAAATGTGCGATGTCAGAGACAACCTCTCACTTGGAATGCAAGGGCATGAAGTATATGGTCTCATAGGAGGGGAATTAAATTATAATCGAATTTGGGAAGACTCTAAGATTAACCCTCCTGGCCACTGCTTGTAGTATTTGCGTTAGACATAAGTATATTGGTTGCGGCAGTGATTACTACTTGACATATTAATATATATACATATATATATATCCGCAACTCACATGTGTGCCGATTGCAGTCGTTGCCTTGTGTTCCCTTGCGTGGGACATAAATAATAATTTTTAATCATATTACTTTACATATTTGGTAATATATATTTCCAATAAAAAAAAGCCTTTCTAAGCATTGCATCTTATAGTATCTCGTGAAATGTCATAGAAGCAGACCTACAACTGACGGGTCTGCTTTACGTGTGTAAGTATGATTAGTGCTCTACTTCACATATTTTTTTTAAATATATATATTTCCGAAATTCACATTGGGGGCTGGGATGTGCGAAATAAATACGCCTTTCTAAGCATTGTATCATATAGTATCTCGTGAGACATCGGAGGAAGCAAGACCTACAACGGACGGTCTGCTGTACATGTGTAAGTATGAAACAATTTAAATATACTAGGATTTGGGAAGACTCTGAGATCACCCTCCTGGCTTCGCATGCACAATGTATAAATTTTTCCATCGCCCTCGCGCCGGAAGAATGATGGTAAAACCATGTAAACATTTTTTTCTCTCTCTCGGCGAGAGGGGGGCTATGACGTATTATTATTATTATTTAAAAGCAAATTCGAGTTTGCTTTAACTACTTCCTCTTGGGACACGACTCAGCTGCTGTGGCACCTGCTCTATCCATTGCAACGCCTCGGCCTGTCCTGGGATGCGAGAACTACTTTACGCTGACGGCCTTGAAAGTCGTCCGGTGTGTGCATGCATCCCTCCTCGTCCTGGCTCCCAGTGCCTCGGCACATGTCTCTTCACATTTACACGTATTTTCTCGATGCTGCCTTCCACTTGTGTCTTGGAAGCGGGCGCGCGCGTACTTGTATGTAACGATGCTATATGACTTTTCTTTTGCATATTGACTGATCGTACAGCCTGGTTGCAGCACATATATGTAATTTAGGTGTGGTGGCTGTCTCTCTCTTAGGGAGGTGCCTGCCCCCTGCCCTGTGCATGCAGGAGCGCAATGTGTACACTCTAACCACTACTCTACCGAGGCCCCCGTCGAAATGGAATGCTAGTGGGTGTCATTTAACTTGTCATCTACCCGTTCCATCACTGCGACACCTCGTAGCAATGGAGTGCAAGTGTGTGGTGTTTTTTTACATGTGCACTCTATCTGCTACGCTACCACAGCCACCCCAATCGTACTCAAAGTTTTGATTTCGGATGTCGAGTTCTTCATGCAGATATTTACTAAGTTTATTCTTCATCCCTTCCAATATCTTGTTGCGATTCGTCTCTGAAAATGTTTCGTCGTAGTGAGGGACATCGTACTAATGGCACCGAGGTTCGCGTCTAACTACTTACTTATGGCTTCCAGCGCGGTCGTGTCATCAAGGTGACTGCCTAGTTTCCCTCGTCCATGTCGTTCGAGGCTTCGTTATTAAGGAGACTGTCTAGTTTCGAGCTAGACCACTAACTTGATCGCCTACATCGTTAATTTTTCTTCTCCATAGCTGCAAACAAACCACCTAATGTGAGCATGAAGTTTTAAAATGTGCTCTACCCATTGCATCACTGCAGAACCCATTTAAATTAAATGCTGGATCGTGATATTTAATTTGAAATCTAAGGCTTATCGATTTGGAACAAGTCTGCCCTCCCCTGTGAATGCAAGAGAGCGATGTTTCATCGTGCACTCCATCCACTATTCTACTTCAGCCCCCCATTGACATGGAATGCTAGAGCGTGAAGTCCCGATGTCCTGGCTGGCATCTCTGTCGGGAGCTGTTGTCAGTGTGTAAATGCAAGAGCATGAAATTGCACTCTACCCATTGTATCACTGCAGCACCCTTGCTATGGAATGCGTGAGTGTGCGATCTCGTAGCTCCCCGAAGCTATTTCCTGGCATGTGTCTCTGTAAATGAAAGAGCGTAGAGTTGTGCTCTACCTATTACATCACCCCGGCACCCTTGCTATGGAATGCGAGAGCATGGTGTCCCATAGCTCCCGAAGCTATGTCCTGCCTGGCGTCTCTGTTGGGAGCCATCGTCGGTGTGTAAATGCAAGAGCGTGAAGTTACACTCTACCTGTTACATTACCGCAGCACCCTTCCTATGGAATGCGAGAGCGTGCAGTCCCGAAGCTATGGCCTGGCGTCTCTGTTTAGAGCCTCCGTCGGTGCATGACTGCGAAAGCATGAAGTTGCGCTCTACCCATTGCATCACTGTGGAACCCTTGCTATGGAAAGCAAGAGCGTGAAGTCCCGAAGCTATGTCCTGGCAGGTGTCTCTGTTGGGAGCTTCCATCGGTGTGTGACTGCAAGAGCGTAAAGTTGCGCTCTACCCATTGCATCACTGCAGCACCCTTACTATGGAATGCGAGAGCGTGAGTCCCGAAGCTATGTTCTGGCTGGCGTTCCTGTTGGGAGCCTCTGTCGGTGCGTGAATGCAAGAGAATGAAGTTGTGGTCTACCCATTGCATCACCGTGGCACCCTTGCTATGGAATGCGAGAGGGTGAAGTCCGGAAGCTATGTCCTGGCTGGTGTCTCTGTTGGGAGCTATCGTCGGTACGTGAATGGGAGAGCGTTAAGTTTCACTCTACCCATTGAATAACCGTGGCACCCTTCCAATAGAATGCAGGAGCGTGAGGTCCCGTAGCCCCCCCCTGCCCCCCGGAGCTATGTCCTGGCTGGCGTCTCTATTGGGAGCCATCATCGGTGCGTGAATGAAAGAGCGTGAATTTGCGCTCTTCCCATTGCATCACTGCGGAATCCTTCCAATGGAATGCAGGAGTGTGAAGTCCTATAGCCCCCGAAGTTATGTCCTGACTGGCGTCTCTGTTGGGAGCCATCGTCGGTGCGTGAATGCAAGAGCATGATGTTGCGCTCTACTCTATGCATCACCACGGCACCCTTTTAATGGAATGCATTAGCATGAAGTCCCGTAACCCCCTCTCCGAAGCTATGTCCTGTCTGGCGTTTCTGTTGGGAGCCATCGTCGGTGCATGAATCCAAGAGCGTGATGTTGCGCTCTACCCATTGCATCACCGCGGCACCCTTTTATTAGAATGCAGGAGCGTGAAGTCCCGTAACCCCCCGAAGCTATGTCCTGGCTGGCGTCTCTGTTGGAACCATCGTCGGTGCATGAATGCAAGAGCGTGAAGGGTTACTGGTAGTGCTATGGCTGTTTTAACATCAGGATCTCACAAACGCGATATCCTCAAAATGGCTGTGGGACCTCATGCAGTTTAAGCTTATCAGCTGTGCTATCGGCACATACACTGCACGAATTTTCATCGATGGTGCCTCCCGGATTTAAGCTCGTCAATGTACCGAAAATACCCATTTATGTTCTGGTAGTGACGGAGAACATACAGGAAGTCATAGTATCTGTAGTGGACCAAGAGAGTCAATTGATTAATTTTCGAGGCGAGGAGATAACGGTCCGCTTGCATTGAAGGAAAGATGTGACTGAAAATTAAGCATGCGAATGCAATAAAAGTCACTTACGGTACCAAATCTAAAGTCAGTACGAGTCGAGCACGCAGAGCGCTAATATCTGAAAATGCGGGTTTCCTTAGAAGATTGGGACTGGCGATAAGTATGGATGTGGAAATATTAAACGTGGCGGAGTCGGCGGGGTTTGAAGACGCGATCACCAAGGCTGAAACCCACACTTACTCTCCCTATCTGCCAGGCCCCTATGTACCCTCGCCCGTGGTACGGATTCCCGTGCAAAACCAATATAAATACACAGCTATGTCACTGCGGCCAAATTAGAAATGTCATAACATCTCGCAAAGTCCTGCGGCCCGAGGCTATGTCATGGCGGGCGTATCTCTTGGGACATGCTAGAGTTCATAACGTCTGGGCGTTGTCTAAGGGACACACAGGAGAAACAAACATGGCCACCAGGGAATGTTCGAGAAATTTTTTTTGGAAATTTTAAAATGTTTAGAAAAAAATTTAACATTTCAAATATTTAAATTTGGAAAATGTCAACGATTTTTGATTCTGACTACAAGAAACAACGTTGAATAATGAGCTGCCAAACGAAGCACGAGGAAATCATTTCAGATCAAAATTTTCCTGAATCAGACATTTATTTAACATTTGTAGGCGAGTTATTACAGGCAATATACCTTTATTTGTCACCACAGATCCATGCTTACTTCTACCCTGTTAGTAAGTATGCCTCTTCCCGTCAGCGTAGTGCAATATTAGAAAGAATAATGGATTACAAAGTAGTGGTAGCATATTTCTAATAAAGAATTTTGATATGTAAATATATATTTTACTTTAAAATAGTACAATTAAAAATTTAGATTTAAAGTGAATTGAACAGTGAAGTTATATATAGAGAAGGGCGAAAAATCTAACGTAACGAATTTAGTGCAAATAGTAGGTACGTACTTTAAATCAGAAACATTGATTTAAATAGGTACAATGACCAAACACGAACACAATAAGGCAACCATTTTAAAAGTTATGTTTTATATATAGTTTTTTTAAGTCTCCATTCATATTACCGCTTGCTTCCCAGTCGTAATGAGACCCAGTTGAAAATATAGTGAATTATTCTATACTCGATTAAGCTTTATTTGTCCGAAGAAACTTTCAATCAAAATAGGTCACTAAAAAGGTTAACTGTTAGTGTATGTCAGGCACACAGCAAATAGTGCTAGCTTGCCAAGTAACGTTCACATTCGTTGGATGGATTCAGATATACAACGTAGTACACAAGGTTTGATCTGGTAGCCATTTTGAAAATATGTAGGCTGGAATGCCTATTTCAAGTTTCTTCGTTTATCCGGGCACCCACAAGCCTACTCGTATTTCCAAAATCTTTGTGGTTCATTTTTATAGTTTTTTAGGTAAAATATACGAACTTTGTTTTCCATAAGGACGCTATCTTTCAAAATAACGAACAAAAGGAACAATACGTATATTATCTTAATGCTCGAAGGACGAACTACAAGAATATTCAAAAATTTGAATTTTCATCAGAAATCAGGAATGACCCTCTGTCATACGTTGTAAAATGTTTGCAATTTTGATTAATATGTGATTATTGAGTATAAGTGACTAAAGAAAATATGGTTATTCGGTAATGTTCTGTGGATGATTTATAATAAATGAAAACTTTGATGCAGCCAATGTTTTTAAAAAAATATCTTGGGGGTATAGTGAAAATATACAAGCTTAGATGATCTATCATACTACTACGTTAGTGCCAAATTTGCGGTAATCGTTTTATACTTTCTTAGCAAATAACAGGCTAATGGAAACATACCGCCTGCATTTTTAACCATCAGAACACGAATTTTAGTTCAGACTGGTTGAATGGTTCCTGAAATATAACTTAACAAAATATTTCGCTGCTATCAATTTGTAAATAAGCTTCTGGCGTGGTCGTAAACTGTAAAGCTCGGATATCCTTATTTTAGTGCAATAAGTAATATCGAATTGGGTGAAATATGGAGCATGTATTCAAAATGTTTAGTAGATACAGACACACACGCAAAAAAAAATACAGAAACACGGGGATGTTGTCACAGAAGCCTGCTTTTCCTTTGGTACTTAGGCTAAACATTTACCTCACATTTAGGTATCGCCTTGCGGGCTAATTTGTTATCTAGTGGTCAGTCGATAATCTAGTGGAAAATATCAAATTGACAGTTTTCTGGAAGGAAAAAAAAAATCTATATATATATTACTCTCTAGTGTACAAATATAATTTTTTTAATTCGTACATGGTGAAATGGTACAAATTTCTAGCACTCTTGCGTGACTGCTATTAACTAATTGGAGGCATTGCATCATTACTCTTACTTTTCTACATTATCTTAGATGTTTCTGTTTCTTTTTGGTGTAACAATTAGAATAATATATAATGCGATTATATTAATTTAACTGTGTTTTCAAAACCTTTTAAAAAATTTTTTACATTATAATTTTTAGTTCAAGGAAAAGTATACGATGGTGAAGCATATTTTCATGATCGGACGATTAGAGCGGACTTTTAATTATTGACCAGGGGAATTTTCGAAACGTTGGCAGCAGTGGTCGCGTAGTAACAGAGCAGTTAGAAGACACGCATTGGCACGCCTGCTCTGGCAGGTTGAATCTCGCCATCATTCTGCTTGATGCGGCTGTAAACGAGGCTTTCTTTGTCTGACATGCACGCCATAATACTTCATTTCCGCTCTCTTCCTTTACCATAAAAAACAAAAGGTTGGCAATAGAAAGGCTGAGCAGAATGCGCGTCGTGTTCTTACACGTTGTGAGGGTGAATGTCACAAGAATGTGTGCGTACAGTTGCTGGGAAATAGAAGGAATAGGTCTATGCTTTATACTACTTGCCGTGACAGGAATGCAACGAAGAAACTGTGTATTGTAGACTTAGTCGAGTTACTTGGAAGTGATAAATTGTGATTATATTCGACCTTTGGTTGAATTCAAATACAAGTATAATAAAAATTATAATTAACAGTTATGAAATATAACTACATTTGTTTCGTAATTATTCTCTTTTGATGAATTTGTATGTACAAATCACATTATTCTGTATTACTTTTACAAATCTCTGCCAAATATTATTTTAATATAATTAATTATTGTGCTTTAAAACATAATTTCCTGGCAAACTAAATGACACATGGAAAAGTTTTAGAAAACAATTGTAACTTTATTCCTTGTTTCTAAATGTGGAAGCCAAGGCGAAAATTATTTTAAGAAAAGTTGTATTTTCGTGTGTGTGTCTATATAAATCCATCGAATAAATGTTAAAATGTATAAGCCCATTACTATCCACAAATTCACACTACACCCTCTAATACATGCCATGTAATGTGTGCTACTTTCGATTGCCACGTTTATATCAAGTGTAAAATGTACATAGAGCCTGTGAAGTTTCGTGGAGTATATCTTTCTAATATCGACTCTATAATAACAAGTACAGTTAAGCTTCAGTACGTGGCAAATCCCTTCTCAATATTTACATCTTACTTATTAAGACCATTTAAATTTTTCATTTTAAATTTTCTTCGTTTTCCTGATACATGATTATATAGTGCCATCTGGAATATCATTATTAACGTAGAACCCCGAAAAAGAAACTCGAAACAAAAATAACATTCACCAAATCTTCTATCTTACAAGAAAAATTCACTTCTCAAACGAATGTGTTTAATTTTTATATTTCTTCGAAGTTTTAAAAAAGTAATATTTTAATAACGATTTTCAAGAAAAATGAGAAAACTAGTTCACCTGGAATTTACAAATTTCAAAACTGAAATTATCTGATATCTTATATAGTGTTTATATCCGTGATAATTCATATTTATTTTAATGTATATAAATTTAAATTTTGTGAAATTAAATTTGCTTGTAGTACTATTTTGTAATGCAAAAAAGGTACTGTCTTCTTTACATAAGTGTTCCATACATTTCTAATACTTTGGAAGAGAGTTTTAATTTTAATCCGAAAATAATGCATCAATTTGCGATTATAAGATCATTTTATTTTAAAAAAATTGGAGAAATAATGCTGTTTCCACTATTCTATATAATGTGACACTATTCCCCACTTCTGTGATACAGAATGGTTCATAGGATCTTAGTTAATGTTACCAGGCAGAGACTATAAGGTGCCTTGAATGTTTAATAGGGTGAATAATAATGTCATCATGTCTTGGTTTTGCAGGTTTATTTAACCAGGAATTTATACATACATTCCCGGCACTTTTGCGGGAATTACACATACTTTCTCGACACCTTGTGCCGAGACATAACTCATACGCTACTGACCCTGCAAGTTCTGGGACTGAAGGGCTAATTACGGTGCTCTGACTAATGTTTCCGACCCCGTAGGGGCATGTCCCTGAGCGACGACGTTGTTACTTAACTGTATTCTGCTGTTTGGTTGTTGTTCCGGCAGTAGTTGAGCTCTGGTGAGTTGGGTGGCCCTTTCACAGGCCCTCAGACTGGATGTTCCGTGTTCTCACCCCTTCCATTCTCGGTATCTCCTTCTTCGTCCTGACGTAGTGCTCCGTCGCCATCGGGCGGCGTCTACTTCCTCTCTGGGTGGTGCCTCTTGTGAGGCCACCACTCATCTCCTTGGTTCGGTCTCGCGTTTCGCATCCCCATTTTGGCGGTACGACTGCTCTGACTGAACTGACTCTGGTCCAGCACCTTGCAGCGCGGGAGTTTACTGGTTGTCTGCACCGATGGTTGTCTGCACCGATATGACTGACCCCTTAACACTGTCTCTCGTTGATTCTGCCGGGGCCCGAACCCCAGCCTCGGTGTGCGATATCACTCACCCGACTGATGCACTGATGCACTGGTTCAACGGACTGACTGACTGCTAACTTCGTCGTGGCGATGTGGGGAACGGCGGGTCCCCACCCNTCGGCGACCCGACAGACGACTCCCTCGACTGATGTGATGTAACTGACCCTCTCGGTGTGACGATGGTAACTCACTCTCCCAGAGCAGAGATATCACTGACCCCGACTGCCCCGATATGACTGACTGACTGACCGCCTCCTTGTCTCACAAGATGAATTTTAAACTATGTCCATCCCCCCTTAGAACCTTTCACGTGTCTTCCCTTGTTAGAGGAAGGGGAGGTGGGAGGTACCGAACAATGGCTACTTCCTCCATGTGCCTCGACTCTTGTTGGTGGAGGGGGAAGAGGGTAACCTGCAGTCAAACTGACAAACCCTGTCAGCTCTTTCTGCGGCGCATGCTAATAATTTTCTGTGTTTTGCTAGGAGTGGAAGGGGGGACTCGTGGTCCAAACTTCCAAGCTTCTCAGCCCTTTCTCGGTGCGTATCACCCTTCAGCATGTGTTTTAATTCTCTCGTGAGCGGAAATAGCCAGTCTCTCTCGTCCTTTCTTAGGCGTGTACAAGTTCCACACGATTTTCTGGGGGTGGTGGGTGGATGGGACCCGCTCCTCAACCTCGACATGTGTAAACTACTTCCTGTGCTCCGGCCTGTCATCGTAGTAGGCGTTAATGGCTGCCAGATGTCCTGAGGCAGGTGACTACTGGGTGGCCCTTGTGGGAGGGGGTGGGGTATGGTGTGCATTGTGATAGCTGTATTTCTACATTGAATATGGCACATGTGAAATGCGCTTGCCTTTTAAACATTTTTTGCTGCTGTGTGAACATGTCTATATATATCCTTTAAAAAAATATATATACTATTTAACCGCTTAGCATGAAGTTGTGCCAGTTAGTCAATAACTGTGGAAACTGTGGACTACGAAACTGTGGACTGAATATAGGAACAGAACACTGTAGTGTTGGAATTGCAGATACAGGTTGTTCGTTTTTAATTAAGCATATAATGAAGGCTCTGCTTTGGGTCTAATTTTCTGCCAAGTTTTGTATATTTCGGTCATTTTATTATTATCACCATGGGCGTGATCACTTTATACATACGTTGTAAAAGTGACATTATAAGTAGTTTGGAATATATATATAGGGTTTATTAATAACCTAATAAGCTTGTTCGCACCTTATGTGAATTTATAAATGTAAACATCAAACTTCAAATTTATCGCCACATCATGACATGGAACTGCTTTTCTTACATAGAAGCCAACTTAACTAGGACTATGTCGGAGTGTTAGTTCAATATATGCAGTTAGTACAGAGACCTCTATTGCAAATGTATATTTCAGAGCAATAATTTAACTGCAATATATATAAAACTGTAAAATGCAGAGTTTCTTAAGTAAGATTAAGAGGGCTGGTCAAAAAAAATGAATTATTATATATCTGTACAAAAAGCTGTTTAACTTGTTGAGGTTGCTCTCAAATTCTACTATCTGGCGCAATTAAATTATTTCTCCACATTTTTGCGTAACTCGATGATAAAATCACAATTACAGTGTTTTTCGGACGTACAGACAATAATAAGTAACTGACCGAAATAATATAATTTATATTAAATGAAATACCATTAGTTACTTAAAATAATACACGCTATCACTTGAAATGTCTTCGAAATTTTAAAAATTACTTAAAATAAGGAAATTTGTTTACAAGTTTTTAATTTGTATGGCTACGATTTTTTGTAATGCAAATTTGGTTCAGCAATACATTAAAATGAATTAAAACTAACATGTGACGTATTAGGAGTATTACTGCGGCGCTGCCCCCCAACCCCCCATCCCGCCCGCATAACCAGTGTAGGGTCTTAGAGAGACACATGGAAATCATAATCACCACAGAGAAAGGTCANGCTTCCAAGCCGTACACATGTCGCTGATGCGTAGCCCTCCCACCCCCACCCACCTCCTCCCCTACACTCCTAGCAATCCAAGTAAAATTTGTAAGTGCCAAGATATCACTAGATAGGAGATGCAGTTCGCCTGAATTTAGAAAACACGCACCGCTGAAAAACAAGCTGAGATGGTAAATTCAAGGGGCAATATCACCACTCCCCTCCACCTCATAACGTTCAGGGAACCAGGACACGTTTTTTGAAATGCATTGTTCTGTTTCTTACCACTGCCCCCTCGCCAGAACAAGGCGACACGTGCCGACAATTAGTGAGGGAGGCTAGAGAACATATAAGCCTCTTTGTGGGGAGGGTGGATAAGGGTTTTTTAAGTAGACCTTCGAGCAGAAGAGTTGCAATCGCCGCGCAGAGAGAGCAGCTGTGCCGGGGGGATCGGACCCCCAGCGAAAACAGTACCTTAGTACGTCAGTAGAGCAGTTAGTGAGATAGCAGCAAACGCGGGCCCACATCGCCGGAGCTCAACCACGGCCGACCACACACCAGCGCCAACAGCAGAGTTAAGTATCAAGTCACCGTCCAGAGAAGCCCCCCTTCCACCACGATGTCACCCCCAGTAATACGAGTAACCAAAATAGAGTGCCATACCTCGGAAGTGTTTCTGTATGTTTTTTATAACTCGAGACAATATATTTATCCAGTTAAGTGATACATCAAAAGACTACCTTATTGAAATACCCTCAATCCCAGGTACCTTATAGGCTGTGCCTGGAGGAATTAACTCCAACCCTACGAACTACTCAGTGTGCCATAGGTGGGGAAAAGCATCAAGTTTAATTGGCGCACATCAGTAGCGCCGTCAAGTTATATTGGCGCCCTGACAAGTGACGTAGCGTCAACACATTAACTTTCAGTTAGCATTGTAAAATTTCCTGCGAATATTTCCGTGTATTTTATTTAAGTTCCAAAAGTACTAAAATTTAGATTTTGACACGCCATGGACAAAGGAATTTTTCGCTATAAATATTTATATGCGAGGAAATAGTACTTAGAAATAATGTCGACAAGCTGAATGGTATTTCGTACAAATATAAAATAATTTTTTCTTGACCAGCTTGCTTAAGGGGCGAAATAATTGCGCTTTCACTGATTGTTGTGACTCCGCTTTTGCTTCTTTCAGATGTTTCTCTTTCATCGTCCGACTAAGCACTAACGTGTCTGGGAAGAGCCCCTCTTGGAGATCAAAGTGTACCGCTGAAGTGTCGAGACACATTCCTGGATTCATCGACTGCAGACTATCGGCACGACGGCGATATGTAGCGTTCACATGAGTCTCAGGTTATGTTCCAATTAGCAATTTCAGTTTACTCAATTGTCACATGGCCCAAATTTGTATATTAAAATTATTAAGTATTTGTTAGTTAAGTATTTACTTTGTAGTATGCAACAAACCTAACTAACTACTAATTTACAGAATCCCAAATCTCTACCATATATATTTTGGAACAGATCCGGCAAAGTAGTAAGTAGACGGGGGAGATTTGGGCAGCTCTTAACATTGAAGTCTTGAGAGCCGATGAGGGTGAAGCGAGGTGAGTATGGAGCAGCGTCGGAATACAAGAGCGGGGAAAACGTGAGATCCCCGAGAAAACCCGCCGGCCAGCGACATCGTCCAGCACGATTCCTACATGCGAAATTTCGGGAGCAACCACGCCGGAAATCGAACCAGGTTCGCCTAGGTCGGGAACAAGTAGTCTGGCACCACCGCGGCTCGTTGTAAGCAAAGTAAATTAATAAGATGAATTTGTAGTATACAAACACGTAATTCTTTTCATCTTTTCACAAAGCAAAATGAAAATGTAAATAAATTACAGTGTTAGCGTATTTAATTCCAGCGACTCGTTGTGTGATGTGATCTATATTCGAATAAACACATAACCAATAACATATAGTGCATATGCGTTTTTATATATATTTATTTGCTATGTCATTCTCGTCGATCAACAATGCCAGTGTATGTTATGCACACTACCGTTTGGCTTGGAAGATGGTACTCACGTGGTACACAAGTGCCTAGTCAATTCGCTTTAACTTCCGACATTTCTGAAGCCCTGCTCAAGTTCTTCTTTCGTGATAATCACTACCTACCCTTCCGATGCTTCTAGAAATACACCAAGGGGACTACGCACAGTATTGTTGTGCTTACTATTCTACGTAAGAACTATTTTTTAGAATAAGTTACGAACATAAATATTTTTCCTTACTTTGATTAAAACTAATTTTAATTTATCCTGTAATTTATAGATAGGTAAGCTATTAATAGAATATTCGTTTAGCTAAAAGTTATACACTTGAATATCAGCAGAAATATTAAACGCCTGTGATCGACGATTTATTTAATTTAAAACCAAACTTGTCACACAAGGGTTGGTTTTCCTACCGTTTGATTTAAAAATTACGAAGATACCGCGAATGAACTTTATCAACAGAGTTGCAATTGAACTTACAAATAACTAAATGATTCAATCGTCAATTGTAACACGGGCTCACTCTACAGCGCGTGTGCTGGTCTGGTTCCACAATCCGCCGCACGAGGGCGTGGTAAACTTGTTGGAGGA
This sequence comes from Clitarchus hookeri, assembly GCA_002778355.1. Classification (NCBI taxonomy): domain Eukaryota; kingdom Metazoa; phylum Arthropoda; class Insecta; order Phasmatodea; family Phasmatidae; genus Clitarchus; species Clitarchus hookeri. Next base: position 436,860 of record NQII01001195.1, on the reverse strand, counting down.
GGGATCTGTGGAGAGAACGACTTAGCTGAGTGTGGTCAGAAGCCGGAGGTGTTTGTCATCGCGAGAGACAGCAGTGTCCGTTGGACATGTCCGCCGTAGCAGTCAGCAAGCGGAGAAATTGGTATAGATCATTCACGGTTATTTCCAAATTTTCTGAAGTTCCTTCGGGAAGTTCGTGGTTCATTGAGCACTTTAGATAGTCCCGCTTACGATAAACTTTGCTTTTTTTTTGTTTCTTTACGACATATGTAAAATTTACATCGCCATGAGTCTAATGGCTTGATTCATGCGTCAGTCAAGTTAGAACGTAAAATTTCTGGGAAAAAATGTGTTTCGATTATCAAAATTTACTCTGTTAATTATATTACTCTAAATAACAGCAACTTGATTCACCATACATTTAAATATTACCCTCATAGTAGAATGGCAAGACGTATAACTGTTTTACTGTCTAACTTAACAAGGTGCCTTCATATCATTGTGTACGGTAGTATATGGGCTTGTACGCAGTTATCGGGCAGTGATATTATTCAAGAGCGATTTCAGAAGTGATCACTTTACCGTGTAAATACCCGATATATATTGATGAGTGAAATTAAGTGGTAAAAACATTCATAAGGGAATTATGTTTATGTAAAGAAAATGGGGGTGCGTGTACTTATGTACGTGCGTTAGAAGTTATACTTCTTTGACGTGACTAAAATAAAATTTTCGCGCATAACCTCAAATACCTGAAAACACTATCAAAATTTTTATTTTTCAACGATACACGCATAATCTCAAATGCTGGGTGCTAAGTAACCGCATGTATTATCTGCTTGATTGCAATGTTCACCGTCCAATTTTGTTAAACTGTACGCGCGCAACTTCCGTTGCTCAGTAAACTTTTATCCTCAACGCGCCAAAAGAAGTATAACTTCAAAAATGATTCCCGACACACGTTCTGCTTGGAAACACATCTCGACGTAGGACTCGCGTAGTGGTGATTACTACGTGTAAGTGCAGGTGAAGAATAATAGAGTGAGTAAGCATTACTTGCATAACTTTTGAGAAAGACTTTTGTTATCAAAGTAGAGCCGCATATACTAATTACGTGATTTGTGCTGCCACATTAAAGCAGCAGAGGTGGGCTTATTAATCAATGGTGTGATTTGGTGATTATATTTTGCAAACAAAATCCAGATGTACATACACATGACGTTGTTGCAGTAATATGGAAAGCAAAATTATCTTAAACGTAAACGGAGGGCTGGAAGTGTGCGTAGAATTGAGACGCCCCGCAAGAATTTTTTATTTTCAGATGAAGTTGCGTGGGCACCCAGAATGTCGGGAAAGAACTCTGCAATTTAAATTTTTAATTGAGATCATAAGTGTATTAAATTTTTATAGAAATAAACAGGCTTGACACATTTATATTCTCCTTGTAAGGTAATCTACTGGAAAGCCATTAAATGCACCCCAGCTGCTGAAGATGAAAGGATGAAGGAATATCATGTAATTACAGTGACCTCTATGCTGTAAGTAAGTAACGTAGTAAAACGACATGTACCTCCCTCAACAACAGGCACAAGTCGAAATTAGAAAGTGAGTTATCTGTCTGTTTCTTCTAGTGTTATAAAAAAATGCGTGTTCTTGTTACCTAGTTAGATAACAAAATGCGACCACCGAACTATTTTAGTAGTTTCATTCCATGATTGTTGCATCTAAAAAAAGGCCTTTCCTTGTCTACGTTAACAATGTTATCCTACCAACGCAGGTAAATTTTTGTAGTAAAATGTAAATAATTAGGAACAATCTACTCAGCAAACAATATAATTTTGAACACATTTTCTCGTGTGCGTTATTATTAAGGAGTTTTGGAAAATGTATTTTAATTTCTACAGACTGTACCGTAATAAGCTCGTATTGCCATACGTTAATTACACTAACTAATTACATAAACAATGCCAATATGTCAAGTGATTTGTAGCATAAACATGTTTTCTTTTCGAAACCTCCGCTATTTGTGAGGAGCGCGCGGTGAAAAGTCGGAGAACTCGTTTATTACACATCGTGAAGCTCACACAATCAGATTAAAAGATCCACAACAGCACAAAAGTGTTGAAACACAAGTTATTATTTTAATTTTGCGATTTCTTATTTTAAATGTTCCTTAATAAGCCTTTGTCTCAAAATTAAAAACAAATACTCTATATTAAAAAATTTTCTTTTAATGCAAATATGAGGAAAGTAAACTTTAGAAATAACTAATCGTGTAAAATTACACAAAAAAAATTATGTACATACATTTTTTAAAAGAATAAATCATCTTTAAACAAATTATTTCTAACATTTGTGATTTTTTACAATTTTATAAATTTTTTGCTTTCGTCTATGTGTCAAAAATTATAATCATATGGCCATATTTAAATACAGAATAATGTAAATTCAGTAATTACGGTACACTGCGATTTTTGCAAGCACTGTATGAATTTTAAATTTTAATGTGCACCAATTCATAATTTTCATGGTCCTTTGAAGTAAGGATTCGAATTAATCAGCAAGAATATAGGTACTCTAACTAAATAGCATCACTTATGCCAAATTTCTACCAAGATGATAAAGCGCATTTGTCAGTTATGATGTATGCAAAACGAGACACTTATGACATCTAGAAACCTAACATGTTTTCCCCGAAATCGTAACGAGGCCTCCATATGATCAATACGTCTCATGCAAGTCTTCTTCTGTAGGAATATCCATTATCAACACTCGGGTGCGAGAAGCATGTTAGGCAATGACACATTATAATCTCAAACAATGTTATTATTCGATGATAAACACGAGCATATATTATGCTAGCTCCGAGTGTTTCATAATAGTTTTCATATGTTCTTATAATTTGTTTACTGTATTTTCAGTTGAAATACTTCCGTGTTAATTTTATGTGTTTGCGACCATACTACCATGCGAATATTTTATAAAAAAAAGTTCAGATAAATCTGTTTTGTCATTGCATTAGGAAATAGTTTTTTCTGTGTTTAATAACAGAATATCCGAGTCTAATTAAAAACATTATATATAACTGCCTTAAACCAACAAATGCATAATGGTTGGAATCAACCTAAACAAATTAACGCACGATAAAACCTAAATTAGTATTACCTCATGAGTACAAATTAGGAAATTGATATTTTGAGCTAATAGGCAAGTCGCACATTTATGTGCGGTTTATAGAAATTATCAGGCTAGTAAATTAGCGGATACCAAAACAGGGGGAGAAATCCACGTGGGAAAATCTACTTTCTACGAGTTACTCCGGTTGGACAACGAAATTCCTTTTACGATGAGCACTTGTGCTAAGAACCCGACGTCATGCGTAACAAGAAGCTATTGATATAACTAATAAGACTATTTTCTTCTACATGGGTGCAAATAATTGTTAACTATGTTTTTAAAAGCTTAGCTTGTAGGTAGGCCTTTAAGTATTTTTGACAACAATATATTTGGGTAGAAACCAGAAGCATATGTAACAGTAGTGATAAAATTACAAATACACACGTGTACCCAGGACTCGTACCCAGAAAACTATGTACAATAAACTAGCATGCAATCAACTGCATTACGGAGGTAGGATTCGGAGTATTAACTTCAGATGTACTTAGTCTAATGTTTTGAATGACAGGGTTTACTAACCTGCAATATGTACAGGGCCGTCATTTGGAAAATAAGTGTCTTAGCCTCTTGAAACACACAAAACCCTGTTGTCATACCGTAGTGCTACTTGTGTGGAGAATTTGGTGAAAATCGGTTCATTGGTCCCTGAGATATGGTATAAAATTTCTACTTTCTTACTTGGAGCTATTTTACAAAAATGGCTAAAAACGGTTCTGTATACGACACTTCTAATTGATACTGCCAGCATAAAAAGGTTGGTCGAATTTGGTTAAATTGTTAAATAGATATGAAAAACTTATCAAAATATTTATTGGCCGCCGTTCTGAAAAAGAGTGTCTGATATAACTTAAGTAATGTAAGTTTACATGTCCTTCTGTTATACTAATGATGTGCCAAATTGGGTGTCAATTAGTTTAAGTATTCCGGAAATATGGAAAAATGTTCCATTTTCTCACCTGGTCCTATTTTGCAAAAAGGCAGGCAACAATTGATACTAATTAATATTAATAATGTATACTTTTAGTATACAAAATTTGGTTAAAATGAATTGCATTGTTTAATAGACATAACATAATAACCTTAGTTATTTATATTACGTCATTAAAAAAGGCCTGTCGCATCTAAAATATGTTAGTTTGCATGCCACTCTGTAGCATTAATCGCAAGTAAAATATAAAGGGAATCGGTTAATTGGTCCTCAAGGTATGGCACGAAATCTCCATTTCTTCCATGTAAAGATCTTCATAAATGGAGGACAAAAATATTATCCATTACCACATTTTATGATTGTCTTAGATACAGTATAGACCTTACCATATTAGGTTAAAATCAGTTAGATAGCACACTAAGCTAAAATGTTTATTTAGCCGTCATTCTGGACATGCGTCCTTGGTACACTTAAAACATATGAATTAATATGGCCTACCATAGTAAAACAACATCGTCAAATTGTGTAGGATTCGGTTAATTTTATCCAAGTATATGACATTATCTTTATATTCTCATGTGGGTCTAATATTACAAAACGGCGGAGAAATGAGACTCTTTATAGAGAATTGTATATTTATAATATACCACGTGGACCAGAATTTATGCGCCAAATTCCAGGAGGCGATTCCTTGTGGAAAATATGGTGGGGTATACATTGACAACACCATCATGTGGTGAATATTACGGGAGATACACGGTGTTGAAAATAAAATTTTGAAATGGATAGATGTTAATAATGCAGGAAGTACTAGAGATAAAGCGACCAATGTCGAAATGGTGTTTAACGAATCAGAGATCCTAAATCTGTGTGAATTTGGTTGATCAAATCGTTTCCCTTCATTCGCGCTCTTTTCGCAAGGAACTTTGGAACACTAAGCGGTAAAGAAAAAGTCGAGACACATAATAACCCAACATAGCGCAATGGAGATAATAGGTCCTTTTGTCCTATCTCGCTCCGGTGAACCGTTCTCGAGTAAACGCTACTCAAAATTATGAAGGTGCGGTGTATTCCTGTGGGGGTAGGCAACACCGAATACAGTGTCATATACTATGAATGGCATAAAACTGTTTTTAATTAATCTGTCATACGTATAGTAGTACAATCCGAGTGTGCACTAAAACATAGCGGTTTCCATTTTAAAAGTTAACGTCGTCCCGCCCTCGGCATTTCGCAAAGATGGGGTGACGATGAGCTAACTTTTACGGGCTTAAATTGTAGCCTCGAATATAGCGGGGGTTTAACTTGACACTTTTTGTCATACAATGCGTCCATTCCGCGTTTCCTGTAGTCTACGGTTAAATGAACCATATAATATAAAGACTGGAGTTGAATGCGACGATCGTGAGGAGATTCCTCAAGCAAAATCAAGCGGGAGATATATGGGACACTTTCCACTTAAACAGAATAACAAGGGAGATAAGAACTTCTGAACATAAGAGTTTTTAAACTGTACTTCTGCAAAATATCGAAAACAAAAAAAAAATTACAATAATTCTTTAAACAGTGTTTTATGTTATCGGGACCTCCTACCTAAGAGAAAGATCTCAATAATATCTCCTCTCGTAATGAAATTAACACGGGTGGTCACGCTCTAATTGCATAAAACATTTCTACCGACACGTATTATTAACTTCTGATGATGGCTAATTGAGCAGTATGACTTAAAAATAAAAAATGTTCATCTTACTGCAACGTCCAGGAAACGCCGTTTTCCTGTAAAACTCACGGAATCTTTAGGCGGAAGCGATATAGTTCCAGACGCGTAAGCAACGTCTATACTTCCTGCAAAGAATCACACAACGACTGTCGCCAGAAACAAACGGCCAGCTTCACTACTGTAATATTATTAAATTATGGTACAAACTGTTTACAGTAAGAGTTAAAAATGTCCTCCGCCATTGACTGTGCAGCACGCACAGCATCATAGCATAGACGCATGTATGTGGCATTGCCTACTTGGAAGGCACTGTATCGCTGCAGCCGAACATTTGAATGCGTTTTACACTAAAACGGTGGTTCCTGAGCAGTTGCAACAAAGAATCTCTTGTTTTTTTAAATTAGTTTATCTTGCTTAATAAACCAAATTAAAACGTTTGCAATTCTTGATGTTAAAAAAATGATGGCAATGCAAGGATGACCACCACTGTAATGTGAGTCACGATGGGAGGCTTTAATAAGAGTTTGCCCTTAGGTAGAATATCCGTATAACATAAAATAATGATCGGGAAATTGTAATTTAATTTTTATTTGTTTATGATATTTTTCAAAAGAGCTGTTAAAAACTCGATTTTCGAGGGGTCGTATTTCCCTTAATATACAATTTAGTTAGAAAATATCACATATATTTCCCACATTATTTGGCATAAGAAATCACTTCACGAATTAGATGGTTGAATTCTGCCCCTTCCTGTATAGACACACATATAATTCTGAATTATAAAATATTGTGCAATTGTATGTGATCAGTGACGTGTAAAGAATACGGTTGCAAATACACCAATGATCGTTTTACCGAAACACACACCAACTTTCGGATTTTCGGGTGTGCTCACGATAACAATGCGTGGGCTCTCGTTACACGTTTCAATGAATACTGTTCCCGTGAATATTGCCTGAAACAAAAAAAAATCACTCGTCGGAGACCACGGGATTTGTTACGGTCATTGAGATGAGTGCAATCAGGCCCATCACTTGAAAGGTTTCTGATATTACGAGGTATAAACTGTTATGGTAGTTGATCTTTGTAATGTGTTAAACCTAAACGGCTTTTTTTATAAGTTGAATCGCATTCTCTACTGTTCACGCTAGGCTCACAAATTATAATTCCACCCACACCTCCTCTCCGCCACAATTCTAATGAGATACTTGAACTTGGTTCACAATTTAATAGTTTCATTACACTACTATTTCTAGGTCCATCGTGAACACTGATTCCAATACGTGTCCCATGGAATCGGTTAATTGAGACATGTGCGATAATACTTAGTATCTGGAGAAAAATGATATTCAAAAACAGGTTTTTGAAAACGTGAGCCTTTACAAATTACTAGGGATGTGCGTTTTTTTTTAATTCAATACGGTTTTGATATATATAAAGCTCGTTGGTTCCCATGCAATATACCTATCACTTTCATAAAGCGAAAATCACTATAAATGCTTACCAAAAATAATGCTTGTGGCTATATCGCAAACATCTGTACAGTATATACAGAAGCCGTCGGTAACACCAAAAATAAAGTATTGTAAAATTTTGTGAGAAAGAAGAAGAAGAAAAACTTGAAAACTTCTAACTTAAAAGTAAAGATTTAAATAAAGATGAAATAAAGAAGGTCGAAAGAATAAATGATTGAAAGAAGGACATAAGTAGAAGATATTGAATGATAATAAAAGAAGATGAAGATACTATAAGAAAGAAGTAGATGAAGAAGACTAAGAAGGGGAGGAAACAAAAAAGAATAGGAAGAAGGAATGAAGAAGAAGAAGACTCTAGACTCTAGATAAAGATGAGGCGTCCCGTCGAATATGGGTATTATAGGAAGTGGCTGTTGAGGAGGATGAAGTGAAGAATAAGATAAGATGAGAAATAGGAACATAGGAGGAAGGAAATAGAAATATACAAATAATGGAAAGAAATAGGAATATGGAGAAGGATAGAAGAAGAAGTTGTTAAAGAAGAGGATGAAGAGAAGAAGAAAAAGAGAAAAGAAGAATAAGAAGTAATATGGTCAAAATGATAAAAGAAGAAAGCATAATAAAAAGAAGATAAAGAAATTAAGAATGAGAAGAAGTAAATATGATTAATAGATTAACTGATTAAAAGAAGGAGATGAGAAGATATGGTAATTAAAGAAAAAGTATTTATAACAAAAAGAAGATGGTGAAGAAGAACAATAATCAAAAACCTCGGATGGCCTTTGGCTAAGAGAGGTGAGGAGGAAACTAATTGTAAATTGTTACCAATGCCATTGTTCCAATTGTAACGATGAAAATTTCCGTGTCGGAAAGTGACTTTTAACTATTAGTGAATTGCGAATTTTGTTCAGATTACATTTTTAAATCGCATCAAAATATTTGCATAATATTGATACCCACGCTCTGATTATGATAATGATAAAGTTTTGCCTGGGGGGCGGGGGACGGATCACAACAAGGAAGTCTCAATACAGAATATCACAAAATGATTTCTCTACATTTAAATAGTGATAACTTTATAATGAATATGAGTACACAAACCAGATTTAGTTCAGAAGTGTACATAACCATAGGGGATTTGTTTTACTTCTCACGTGCGTATGATGGTGTTTCTGGTCACAAACCCGCCACTAGAAGCGGAGCCGCTACTGAGTCACTAAAAAAAGTCAAATGGCGTCCATGCAGGAAAAAGCATAGTGTTGTATGGTTGGCTGAGACAAAATTGCCAACCATAGGGCAACGAAATTTCAGAACTAAGTTGCGAAGCAAGCGCCAGGTGCCAGGTTGATAATGTCACGGATGGAAATTTTTTAGCTGCAGGCACAGTTGAAAAAATATAAAGTAGTGGAAGACCGTTAACAAATGCAACATTCACACAGCATTCACCAGAACTCCAGACAAATCAAGCATCACGTCAACTCCAGGTACCGTAGACTAAAGTGCATAGAGTGTTACGTAAACATTTGAAATTGCATGCATGTAAGGTTAAAATGGTCCGCTATTTAAAACCAGGGAATTTTCAACGGCCTGCACAATTTGCAGCTTTTCCGGATCCCCAAATACGCGCATTATGCTTATTAACAACACTGCTTACATGCGACTTGACTTCATCTGAAAATTCTGTTTGCTGCCAGAGATGTTCATTTTCTGCAATATGGTGAAACATGGTGTTCGCAAATTGACATCCGGTGGCTGCTTTGCATACTTAGTATTTATTTACGAAATATCGTTGCACTTTAGTTGGCGATTTCGTCTCAGACAGCCGTACAACACACTATGCCTATCCCCACAACGACGCCATTTTACTCATTTAACAGCTTCCACGCTCCTAGTGGTAAAATTGTGACTGGAAACACAATCATACAAATGTGACAACTAAATCGAATCACCCGCAATTAAATTATATAATTATGTATATATATTTAAACCCAATCTAATTTCTGTAGCGATACTCATTACAAAGTTGTAATCATATAAAACCAGTGGAATCATTTTAGGACAACACACATATCGTACAGTTTTCGGGTTATTTTAAATAAATCTTCTCAATCCAGAAGCCTATCAATTATGGGTTCATTCCAGCCGTGTTTTTTTAGATGTTTCTTATTTGTATGGGATAGGTAAATTTTAAATATTGCGAGTCCCACTTAACGTCAGTTCATTATATTATTGAGGCCGTAAGTGAGGTGTTTTGAAACCACTAAGAATGTTCCCAATACCCGCAATTTTATTTTCTTTATTTATGACTGTGAAATGTGGAAACCACTACTAGTTACTATGCGACGTGTAAGGTAACGGAGATAGTTTAGGACTAAATAGTTATTTTTTCATTCATCAAAGCCCGGTAATTCGATTTGCTGTATCCAACAGCTTAATAAACTATGGATAAAATAATTGTTCTTTACTTTGGTACGCTGCTCGCAACAGCTCATAGGACGGAGGAGACAAACGCTGGTTAATGATTTTTTCGTACATACACTCGAAAATGAGCCGACCACAAACAATCTTTCTGAAAATAAATACGCTTAAATTTTGGTAGTCGGTGATTAACTGGTGTATCAGACGTTGAAATAATAAATTAACGATATGAAACTGACACAATACTTAAAAGAGCGATCTATCAGTTTTGTCTAAAAACGATATATAGACAACAAAAGACTACACTACCGAGGATTTGTATAATTGCTGGTAAAATATTAAAAAACAAAAGAAATGAAAATAAAACACGAAAAAAATAAGTCCATGTATTAAGGATGATAAATGTGCTTTTCTCTGCATAATGCCTGCAATAGGAATATATTTAATTACATTCTCTGGTGACATTCGTCCTCTGAAGAAGAACACAATTATATCTTTGCTACTGTAGCACATAATANACACAATTATATCTTTGCTACTGTAGCACATAATAATAACTCTTATAACGCGTGTGAAGAGATATACAGTAGGGTGCGGTAATATACGCCACGTGCGCGTGACACATAGGACACCGTTAGACCTGAACGGTGATTGTGGTTCAGATTCTTAGGCTACGCCATAAAACTGTAGCAAATAATTNCGCAATAGGAATATATTTAATTACATTCTCTGGTGACATTCGTCCTCTGAAGAAGAATACAATTATATCTTTGCTACTGTAGCACATAATAATAACTCTTATAACGCGTGTGAAGAGATATACAGTAGGGTGCGGTAATATACGCCACGTGCGCGTGACACGTAGGACACCGTTAGACCTGAACGGTGATTGTGGTTCAGATTCTTAGGCTACGCCATAAAACTGTAGCAAATAATTNATAGGACACCGTTAGACCTGAACGGTGATTGTGGTTCAGATTCTTAGGCTACGCCATAAAACTGTAGCAAATAATTATATACGGTTGTGATGGCTGTTTCAAAGTTCCCACTATCATTCGTTATGCAAAAAGAAAATTAGCTTGTAGAAGAGAAAGACGATAATTATGCTTGGCAACGAGCATCACATCTGCAGATCCCATNAGTTCCCACTATCATTCGTTATGCAAAAAGAAAATTAGCTTGTAGAAGAGAAAGACGATAATTATGCTTGGCAACGAGCATCACATCTGCAGATCCCATTTTTTATTTACTGTTGTAGGTATGTGAAAAAGGCCGTCATTCGCAATTTTCATATGTAAAACCTGAATATATATACGAGAAAAATTTCAGCCATGATCAGGGCCCTTAAAATGGTTTTAGATTATCTGTCTGATAGACCTGTAATTTTCTATTTTATCTTTAATATAGACGGAAAATTTAGTTTCGCCAAAAGTCAATAACACGAATTTGAAACTTTTTTCAACGACTAATAATGCGTACCTCTCATCTTTATTGTGCTTTTGGTTTCTGCGGACATATTTGACTTACAAAGTTAGTTAAAGTAGACTGGTGAAACTAAGGTATGGCGGGTGCTACTCATGTACGAACATATAATTATCGCACCCATGTCCGGAAATGCAAGCGTTCATCATAGAGNAGACGGAAAATTTAGTTTCGCCAAAAGTCAATAACACGAATTTGAAACTTTTTTCAACGACTAATAATGCGTACCTTTCATCTTTATTGTGCTTTTGGTTTCTGCGGACATATTCGACTTACAAAGTTAGTTAAAGTAGACTGGTGAAACTAAGGTATGGCGGGTGCTACTAATGTACGAACATATAATTATCGCACCCATGTCCGGAAATGCAAGCGTTCATCATAGAGTACGTCAAACTGCGTTGCGTAAAGCCTGTTAACAGGCATGCATCGACGCAAGATAATCGTGCTGGCTGCGTATCATGCAGGCGCAAGATGGCATTAGACATCTAATTCGCTCAGAAGCTTTCTTTGTTACACTTAAAAGATAATATGAACTAGTCGTAAAATCATATGTAGGTAGTTCAAAATTTTATGTCCACATAGAACAAATGCGTCAATTGTTAAATTCCTTTACCAAAAAGCAAAATGTACATGTGAATGAAATACACATTAAAATGAAATATTTATTAGTGGAAAGAGTGCAATTAAAGTAACATTTTCTAAATACAGGAAGAAAATAAATTGTTTTACATTTTATTTTTATTCTATAAGAAACGTAACAAAAAATGTACATCTGGGAATAACTAATAGTTTTGGTGTGTAATGATAGTTTTCACTACTGCCGTGTCTAGCAAAGAAGATGATACAATTGCTTTGCTTTCCGCGACCTTTGTCGCCCAAAAATCCGCTACGCTTAAATTACGACATTGATTTTCANTGATACAATTGCTTTGCTTTCCGCGACCTTTGTCGCCCAAAAATCCGCTACGCTTAAATTACGACATTGATTTTCAGCCTTATTTAGAACACGCTATTTGTCCTAATGAAACGTTTCCAGCTCGTTAAAGTTATTATGTTGCATTTATTACGTTTCCTTCGTATCTTGGATTAAACCAAATTTCACGGAATATTCTTTGCCGTAAAACTGAAGTGTTCCGTTGTTTAAATTTTCTAAATTCTTTTTCATTACTTCGCCTCTGTGTAGGCCAGCGACCTAATGAGTTAAGCAATGCAGTCTTAATATATTGCCATATGATTCTTTAGTGCCCGCTGGTAATGTATCAATAATGAGGATAATGTGATGTAAATAAACGAATAAATAAATGAAGAAAAAAAATTCATACTGCATGTGCCTGAGCAAGTAAGTAGTTCCCTAGACTGTAGTCGTGTTTCACTGGTTCGTTTCTAGGGAAGATTGTCTTGTTTGAGAAAGTTCCACACACAAAAAAAAACTCCACATTTAATAAATGAAGCAACAGGACGCGTTAGTTATATTTACATTTATATAAAAAAATTACCCATGCAAATAATTCACATATAATTTGCATCCACGCAAAGCGAACGAGTAAGGCATTCAACATAGAGGAAATTTTATTTCATAGCTTATTGAGCATGCATTTGAATTACCTCAATCACAAAGGTGCAGTGGTTTAAGTACGCAATATGTCAAACAAAGAGAATACATCTGGGGTTTTAAGAAAATCCCTAGTGTTTCCTGTTTCGGAGTAGCAGGCTATTAAAAAATTTTTCCCGTTTTGGTTTAATCATTGTTGCTAAAATGCACGTATGAAATGCTGAACATAGAACTAGATGTAAATACATAATATAAACAGTAAAAATAATAATTTGCATTTGCTTGAGTTTACGCATTGAAAAATATTCTAAGGCATTTAACGCCCGTTCTACAGAAAACATTGACTCTCTCCATTAATTACACTGAAAACAAATATTACAAAGAAAAGGAAAATACTCCAAGAAGCGAGAAATATTTTTGAACTCTCATAACCATGAAGTCTATAATCACCTGGGGATCGAAAGGAAAGGCGTAAAATTTTGCCTAATATCTTTTAAAATTCATTTTTTTATGATCGTTTCTTATCGTATTTATTTGTTTTTCTTCGGTAAATGCTGTTCCTTTTTTAGTCAATTGCTCTTGTTTGATCATTAATATGTTGACTATTGGCTTTTTTATCCGTGACATATTGTAGATATTTTCCCGTATACCCTAGCAACGCTTTTTTCGTAAAAATTAGATTTTAATTTTTTTTTTCGAAAACGAATATATTTAGAATTTAGATTCCTTTTGTATAATTTTCACTCTATTTCATGTTTTTTTTTGTTTCGAGTGATTTTCACTCTGCAATTACTCTTTCTTTCAAAATCTTCATTTTACGCATCGTGGTTGTCGGTTTGCTTTTAGTTAGCATGTATAATTTCGCCGTAAGTACAATGTAATACTCTCACGGGCCGTGCGACAATGTACTATCGATGCCTTTATAAATTAAAATTCTTATTAAGGCGAATATTTAACTACTGCACCAAGTCATGAAATATTGTGTATAACAAAGTGACTTTAATAGACTACAATATATAGATACATTAATTTTTCTATAAGACGTTAGGCAATAAAACTATAATTTCCTAATTGGATGTAATTTTTTAAGTAACGTAAGCGGGTGTCACTTTGTGACAGAATTATGTGACTTTGTGAGACAGCATTTTTTAATACTATTATAATTTCTCATGATGTCGACGAGATCTTGCAGATATTCAGTGGTGGCAATTGAAGTGCAGAATATTTTTAACGACCTCTGCGAAATGAAAGCAAAATTTGAGTAATGCCGAAAAACATCTGTGCGAGAAAGCGACCCAGTTTGCGCTACCCAGCAAGTACTTTGAGGGATAAGCTTGAGAAATGTTCACGTAGTCGTGCACAGTAATATATTTTTGAACGTTTAACAAAAACATTTCCTTGGAAATCCTTTACCAAAAATTTTCTTGTATAAGTACAACATTTTCCATTGTGTGAACACGCTGACATATTGTGTTCATGGTTAATTGTGCAATTTAAAAATCATCCTTTGATAAATATTAGTGCTCTTACATGCATATGTTTAAACAGGCAAACTGACTGCCATACGCCTAGTAAAGTTAGTAACGATAGTGGAAAAGAAGTTACATTTCTAGCATAGTATAAGGATTTGCGAATACTGAAATTATTGTTTTTGCTTTCTCTCATATTAACGAATAACATTAGCACATTCGTGAAATATTAACTTTTCTAATTATTTTACAATTTCTATCGAAAGACGCATGAATTAAATTATGCACGTGGCAATGTTAATTTTACATATGGCGGAAGAATACATCATGTGCATAGCAGGGTTCTTCAAAGTGCCCAGTTTACCGTGAACAGTTTGTATCAGTTATTCACGGTAAAATAAACATTTTAGAAAGTCATTATTATAATTTACTAGTAAGCATACTGTGTATCATTCCGCCATTTGTAATAATCAACATTGCCGTGGACCTGATCACTTTGTTCATGAGTCGGTAAACGGAAACTGTGAAATATTTTCAAAGTAAATTTTTTCCAAATTTAATAATACATACACTTATGTGCATTGAAAAAATTAGAAAGAAATATAACTCATAGAAGTATTGACAAATGTTTACCGAACACTTGTAATTCAACGCTGATTAATGGAATTGCTATCCCTCGGTTGTTATCAACATTACTAAGCGCATGCCACTAAGTGTGCCCGTTAAAAATGCACGCGGGTAGGAACAGTGACATTTTTCAAGGGTTTATTTCAAAAGTGCTCACTTTACCGTGAACAGCTTTCAACAACTATTGTCCATGATTTCTGGCAGCGTCGCCCCCGGCGCGCAGGGCGATGATGGAGGAAGGGGTATGGACAAATGACCTGGACGATACAGTATGTGATGCGCTGCTACGGCAAAGTACAGTGCGGCGCATACACACAACCATAACACAAACACGCTCCCGGCACGACGTGCCTGCGTGCGCGAGGTTTATGCGTGCGACGTATCGATCAGCGGCGATGCCACGGACCCCCACGACTCGCGGCTGTTTTGAGGTGTAGTCATGGTAACTGGAGCCATGTTCAAACAGCCGCGCGCCGCCGCCCAGACGCGTCTGCCAACACGCCCAGAAATACGAGTAAAACGACGGCTCACGCGATAATGGCCTTTCGAGATTAGGTAGGTTACATTATCCACCGTATATTCAAGTCAAGAAACTGGAGGGGCGAAGGTTGTAATTTGTGTTCCTAGCTATACGAATATGGGTATTTTGTTAAACATGGTAAGCGTACTGGTATTTTATCTTCACTACACCCTCTGTTAATAGTAAAGGTATAACGGCCGTTCTAAATCACTTCCGTTATCCACATTGTCTAATTTGTTGGGCCCACGGTGGTGGCCGATCCCAGTTAGATTCCCCGTGGGGTCGCCCCAGGACGATGTTGTTGGTCAGCAGGTTTTCCCTACGATCTCCCGTCTCCTCCGTCATTGAATTCCGGCACTGCTCCCATACACACCTCACTTCATCCTCATCGCCTCTCAAGACCTCGATGTTAAGAGCCGCCCAAATATTTTCACTCACTCTAATTTGTTTATTATATTTCTTTGTCGTGATTCTCTACTGAACAAGTAATTTAAAAATCCAGTGAACCGAGACGGTGTAAACACGATGCCGAGGAACTAGTGGTGGGTTTACCTTGAGTTAGTGCGAGGTGAAGCTGCGTGGTCGACGTGCGCTTGAAATCCGCGCCAACCCCTGTCGTGTAGCATGTGCTGCGTGTGGTGCCGAAGCTGCGGCGACCGGTGAGAGACGATGTTGACGACACCGCACTTGCCTATGGGCAATGGCACCGCACACTCCACTCGCGCGCGACAGCTGCCGTCGTGGGCACGTGCTCGGCTCTGTCTGTCTTGTCCGGCGTACCGTCTCGCCGCCTGCCGGCGCCCCGACAACCCCGTGCAACACGCATGCGCCGCGGCGCCTTCGGGTTCGCTCGGCCGTCCTCGGCCATTCCCGCGACTGTGCCACCTCTCTCACCCCCCTTCCCCTTGTCACCAAACAACGACGTGACACGCGACTAATCGAGCATCTCGCCCTGGGGCGCCTCTTTTCTTCTCGAAAGTTGGGTGGCATTTACAGACCCTGTGCGCCTTTAAAGGAATCGTCTTCCAATGGGTACAAACGCTAGGGGTGTAAGAGGGCGACAAGTGTTGCCAACTTACAAACTAAGAGTAGGCTACATGCTTCCGGAAAAGTCTACAACATATAACGAATATTTCGATACTTGGAGAATTATCACATTTATATTAAAACAGAATTCTTATAATCGATTTATATACTTGGCACTAAATTATTTACGCGATGTTAATTACACACTTCAAAAAATAAATTTAAGGATTTTTCAAGACTTTACCAACACTTTATGTTACTACACTGTGGGAATTTTCTTTATGATAAATAAACATAGTAATGAGATACTTATATTTGAAAGACTATAGTGTTTCTAATGTCTAATTATTTAATTGAAAAAAAAAGAGAAAAGGGTTACGAAAAAATGGTGTCTAGATCGAACGCCAATTTAGCTAATTTTTGACATTCAGCTACACCCATTCTGCTGCAAGCTATGTGAACTAAAATTAGGACACACGCAGCCGAATTGTGCTACGGTTGGCAACACTGTTGGAGTCCCTCTCCAGACATGGAAAGATGTCGGCATGCAATCCGAGTCCCATGTAAGGCAAATGTATAAACTTGTGTTGTCTCGATAAGAGAATAATCAGTAAAACACGGCAAGGAATGTGTGCATTTACGTATTTATTTATTCTAAATTGTGAAAGGTATCGTCTCTTTGAAATGGTACGTACCACTAAGAAAGGAGGAAAATATAATATTAATGAAAATGAAATAATAAAACATATTAATATTAAGTATGTGGTCATTACGTATTTTGGGAACAAACATTTAGGAAAATATCAAGAACATTAAGGTTAATGCACTTTCTGAGAAAGAATATTACGTAAAAAATTAAAANCAAACATTTAGGAAAATATCAAGAACATTAAGGTTAATGCACTTTCTGAGAAAGAATATTACGTAAAAAATTAAAAGTGAAGCAAAATATGACAACGCGATATCAATGCAAAGTCGAAAATTAAAAAAAGAGTGTAGCAAACAAATTTACTTTTCACGCGAAAATCCATGCAAAAATAAGAAAACTTTCTTAATGTCATTCTCTACCACACAATAAGTTCTCGAGACAGATATTTTGTTAAATAACATTTAATGTTTTAATTAATACTTATATATATTGGTACTACACAAACNCAAACATTTAGGAAAATATCAAGAACATTAAGGTTAATGCACTTTCTGAGAAAGAATATTACGTAAAAAATTAAAATTTGAAGCAAAATATGACAACGCGATATCAATGCAAAGTCGAAAATTAAAAAAAGAGTGTAGCAAACAAATTTACTTTTCACGCGAAAATCCATGCAAAAATAAGAAAACTTTCTTAATGTCATTCTCTACCACACAATAATTTCTCGAGACAGATATTTTGTTAAATAACATTTAATGTTTTAATTAATACTTATATATATTGGTACTACACAAACNGTTCTCGAGACAGATATTTTGTTAAATAACATTTAATGTTTTAATTAATACTTATATATATTGGTACTACACAAACAAGGTTAGCGCTAATATCTTATAGGTTGGAGGCATGTGATAATTCGCTTGAATAATTAGGGCCGCCATTTCAGATAATGTTTTCAGAAGATTGCAAAATATTTTGTGCTTGTGCCTTAATGTACGATTAATTATCAAATTTGGTTGCTCATGGGTTTAAAATTCTCGCAAGCAAACAAATTAGCCGTATTTTTCGTTTTTATTCTCCATTAAAATAATAGAAAACACTTTAAAAATTGTATACCATACATAGGTATTATTGATACCAAAGCGATTATAAAACAAACTGTTCATAGAATTAAAAAAATTAGTAAGAATTTCCAAAGGCCAAATTTTTGATAATGTATCTCAAATATGACATTTCAGACCTGCTTAATGTCTGCTGTATTACTTGTACGCTAAAACTTGCAGGAAGCTGTTTAATAGTACATTAATTGATTTCGTAATAATTTATCATTAATGTTATCATGTCTACTAAAGTTGTGGATAAAATAACTAAATAATAAATTAATAAATCTTTAAGTGAAATAATGTCGAGGACCGTCATATGATATGAAAGTGCTTGCCAGGCATAGGAGCCACTTTGAGCATTCCAGTGGTCAGAATATGCTGTATCCTGATGTGCTCTCATATCTCTGCCGAAATGACCTGGGGCCACGTGATGCTGAAACTGCAGTCACATGAAGGCGCCAGGTGCAACAGCTTGGTGATGCCTAACTGACCTACGTTAAGTCGAGGAGCCAAACGGAATAGCTATGTGACATTGTCGAGAGCAGCAAATTGCTACCAATAATTCCGTATGTTGCTACTGTGTGGGTCTTCGCTAGACAACTTGAGGCTGTTTCTGTTATTAAACATTTTGTATTTTGCACATTTTCTGTCCACAGCATGAAGGTAGAAAAACATGGCTGTATATTGCTCTACACTCTAAATTCGAATCAGTGGAAAATCATTGATTCGCAGTGAAATCCAACTACTTGAATCATAGAAAATGGTTCCACTTAGAATTACTTATATTCAGTGAAGAAATTTCACTTTGNTGAAATCCAACTACTTGAATCATAGAAAATGGTTCCACTTAGAATTACTTATATTCAGTGAAGAAATTTCACTTTGAGAATTAGTGACGTGAAACAATTTCACTAATTGAATAAGTGACGGCCAATTGCAGCGGCGAAGAAAATATTTTTTTANGAATTAGTGACGTGAAACAATTTCACTAATTGAATAAGTGACGGCCAATTGCAGCGGCGAAGAAAATATTTTTTTAATAGAATTTAGCCAAATAATTACGAGAAATAAACATATTTACGATAGTTTACTACTTATATCGCGCAATTTACTGTAATTAAACAAAGACACCCTTTTCAATTCAAATTTCGACAGTTGCCTTACCATCTGAACTACCAATACAAGTTCACTGGGAGGAGGAATATATATATATGTCTTATGTTTCTTCAAATAATATGTTTATTAGCCTACTTTTCGTTTTTGGTTTGATTGGTATCCTTTAGATTTTTAAACTTATAGTTAATATGAGTGCACTCTCTTCACCACAAAATATGAAAATTAAACCTTTAAAAAGAGCATTGTGATGGTTATATTACATCAACGAAATGAAAGTCGTAAAAGCGGAATGAAAGACCGAATGTTCATGTTACCTCATAAAATAGTGTTTTGAAATACCAAAGATATTAGGTAAAGAATTTTTATTAGTTTTATTAATTTATGCGTTGTTATTTCACTTAATACACGTTGTTTAACGGCCATTTATATACGTTGTTTGACGGCCATTTTTTCACGCTGTTTAACTGATCCATCAGTCAAAAAAACCAACCAGTGAAAAACAGTGAGGACAATCACTGATGAATCAGTGTAAAATGTCTCTGAATCAATAACTGATGAATCAGTGTAAAATGTCTCTGAATCAATAACTGAAGGACAGCTGGAATTTTTTCACTGATTCATCAGTTAAATTCACTGATGTGAGTGTTGAATCAGTAATATACTGTTAACTGATTGGAATAGTGAAATTCACACTGATTCACATTTAGAGTGCATCGCATGTGCCAGAGAGCGTGCTGTACCTGACGAAGATAATTGTCTGGGCGTGGACATTTTTTATGATCATGAAAAACCCATATCACAGAATTTTTGGCATATACACCGCGGGCAATCCATTGGGTACTGTGAATTGTGACTGATAAATTGAGAAACTCATCATATCTAAACTGTTTAGTAGTCACACTTGGTCCACGTTTAGTGTAAGTAGTATTATAATGTTCCTTCTGTATTTGAAACCATCTTTTCGCCTTTTTTTATAAATCCCTACAACAGTTTTTTAAAATTTTCTATGCCCGAAAGTGGATTAATAGTTTTGATTCTAAAACTCAGGTCCCTACACCGTACCTCACCTTTCGATATGTCTTAAATTATTATATCAGGTGCGCATGAATACTAAAAAGAAAGATATTAATATACGAACATCGCTAAAGATGCTTTAAAAGCACAGGTCATCAATCGATTTGGAATCCTTTTAAACCACTCTGATTCCAATATCCGATGGTTAAAACTTCCGTTTCGCCTTTAATATATATTCCTATAATATTCACTGAACACTGCGAAAAATTATAACATTTTTTTTTAAGTACGATAGAATAATAATATTTTTTTAATGATTTTGGGACTCTAACTTAGGTCCCTACACCATGCCTCAACATTTGAGATTGCGAAAATCTTTATATCATGAAACGTATGAGCAAGTAAAAAGATAGAAAATCATGTAAAAATTCGTTAAAAATAATTCTATACCATTGTATGTAATTGAAATGTGGACCCTTTATCTCACAGTATAATCTTTAATCTTCATCCAAAATTTTTTTAACAATTTATATGATAAGTTTCATACACCATGTACTTATACGGGATTTATTCCAGCATTAAGTGTTACTTAGGTAGTTCTTGCACATAAACTAGTCCAATGATTTGGTGAACTTTGGTGCATGGGTGCTGGATTACGACCCATGTTTGAAATTTGATCTCAAACATTTAACCTAACCTTGACAACCTTGGGATATCTTCTGTATGTTTTCTTAAATAAATGTAATAATAATTTTTTCATAATTTTTGTATAACTACATAATTTTTTTCCAAATTTTTATATTTCTTGAAATCAATAATTTTATAAATTTTTTAGCAATTTTTTTTTTATTTTTTTTTTTACATTTTTTGGATTTAAGTTTACCGGACTTAAAGGTCAAATGTTACCGAGGTAAATGTAAAATTTCACTGATATCCGACATGGTGGACAAGATGGCCGCCAGGGGACCTGGTGAGGGCCGGTGTGTCAGGAGCTTAGTCAATCCACCTTTCATCGAATCCCAAACACACCACATGTACATCTTTAAATATTATTTTTCAATTATTCATTAATTTTTAAAAATTTGTATATAATTTCATAATATTTTTTGGAATTTTTTGGTAATTGTTTGTTTTCAAGGTCATTCAAGGCCACGGGCATGAGTTCATGGTCAAGGTCACAGGTCAGGGTCATCTGGATCCAACATGTTGGTTGAATGACCGGATTGACAGAGCATGATGTCGACTCCGGCATGGGACCCCAGTCACTTGTGTACGTAGATTGTTAGACAAATTTTGAATGAAGAATTAATATTATATAGTGAGATAAAGGATCCGAAGTTAGAATACCGACTCGAGTTTTCGATCATTTTTAACGAACTTTGTACATGATTTTCTGTCGGACTTAGAAAAAAAAAATTTTGTAATTTTTCGCAGTGTTCGGTGAATATTATAGGAATTGATATTAAAGGCGAAACAGAAGTTTTAGCCATCAGATATAGGAATCAAAGTTAGATAATATGATTGCAAAGCGATTGATGACCCGAGCTTTTGAAGTTTTTTTTAGCAACGTCCGTACGTAATATATGACTGTTAAGTAGTATTAATGTCCATCTTATATAAGGATTTAAGTCATTTGCAAGGTGAGGTACGGTGAAGAGATCTGAGTTTGAGAACCAAAACTCAAAAAAAAAAAAAAAAAAAAAAACTCTTAATTTACTTTCGGAATTAGAAATATTTCAAACCTGTTTTAGGAAATTATAAAAAGGTGGAACGAAAGTTTTAGCAATCGGATATAGGGATCAGGGTAAGATAAGAGGTTTGCAAGTCGATTAAGGATGCGAGTTTTGGAAGCATAAAAGTGATGTTCGTACATACATTTTTCACTGTTCAATATTCATGCACAACTTATACAAAAGTTTTAAGCAATTTAAATGTGTGATACATGGCTTAGGTCTCTGAATTCGAAGCCTGAATTCGTCAAAAAATACATACATTTTATTGTCGTATTATAAACTATCTGACGGTTTTTCCGAGTGATGGGAGAACGTATATTTAAGGCGCTGACACACTGATACCTCATTTGATGTTTAGATGTCGAGAAGTTAACATAGATCTCGAAGCATTCTATCGCTGTACAGTAAACATGAATTATGAATACGAAGGCCTGCCTTTAATCTCATCGAACATGGAGCCGCGACCTACATCGTCGCTGCCTGATTGATGACTGCGTCGATTCTGCGGTCAATATCTTAACTTTAGTCAAAATGCTCGTCGACATGAAAGAACTGCCTGTACGAAGAGTCCATTTCGTACAATGAAACATTACGTCAATGGCCACATGCAGTATATGAAAGGTGATACATTGAAGAGACACGTCACATTCTGCAAGGGTTCGTCTATTCGGAGCCAGCAAATGATGCCGCCAATATTCCCTGCTGCATCTGTAGATATTGATTCGTCAGGCGATAATGACGAGGCAGTTAGTGATAAACACAGATTTAGTGTAGTAGAGTCGGTTTGTGTGGAATGGACACTTGCAAGACTTTTGCATAAGATCGATGAACTTCAAAATAAACTGTCGTTGGCTCTAAATACTAATGAGCATACAACTCCTACAAAGAAAAAAATACGATATTAAGGATTTAAAAAATAGGTGAAGAGGATCATCGATGATTACTATGATGACAGTGGTGACATTGAATATGATAAAGATTTTCTCGATGCACTGACACATCCCTCCACCATATTTACTGCAACAAGCGACATGAAGAAGGCACAAACGTCAATAATGATCGTTTCATATGTCCCAAAGAGCCCTAAGAACTTGTTGATAGACTCAGATATTTTCTTGACCTGCAAAAATGGGGGGATCTTTCATGCATTGTTAAAATGTTGTCAATCATTAGAGAAATGAAGGGGAGGATTTATATCGCATGATATGATGAACTGCCCTCTTATGATATTGTAATTACACTATAATAAATTAGTAATATTATGTTTTTTTTTCTTTTGTCATTGTGTATTATTCCTCACAACTTTAAAGTAATGATATGAGTATTCAGCTATTAAGATAAATATCCGTACACAGAATATTAATGAAGTATTAACATACAAAAAATGTATGGACAGTGGAATGCATACAAAACATTAAGTCTGTCTCCATGTACAAATTTTGTAGGAATTTTTTATTTTTTTTATTTTTATTGATGGGGACATATGACAAGCCCATACATTGAATATATTGATGACTAATTGAAAGATTGGATGGAAAATTGGTGGAGAGATTGAAGTATTGATGGAAATATTGTGAAAGAATGGTAGTAATTTTGCGAAATATTGTTAGGAAGATTGAAATATTAATGTAAACATTGGAAGAATTGTGGGGATTGGCAAAGGTTGTGGAACAGATCGTGGTGCATGCGTTGATGATTGGTGAGGATTTTACATTAATGGACAGATTGCTTAATATTGATGGAAATATTGTTTAAGATTGATGGAAAGATTGACAAATATTGATGGTAAGATTGCTGGAGTTTGGTGAGGATTGGTTGCGGGTTGGCGAAAATTGTGAAGGATTGATGGCAAAATTGGAAGTTTAAAGGATTGATCCAAATATCGATGCAATGCTTGGACTATTGATGGATTGATGATCAAGGAGAGCACAAAAGTTAAGGGTTTTAATACCCTCGTACATTCCAAGTCTCCAGCGACTGGCAATATTGGCCTTTAAATTAGTGCCAATTAAGTCTGTAAAAGTGTTGGCAGATGCTGATACATACCATGATTAGTATATACTCATGCATGTAGTCGCTAGTAGTATGGTGGGCTTCATTAAAATTCTTATATGCATACATAAAAAAAATTTTGAGTAACATACTTATACTTACAAAAAACAGTCGAGGCAGTGAACAATTGCGCAGATTAATCTGTCTAGAGAGAGAGAGGACTTGAAATGTATCAATTGAATGACAGACTTTTCCATGTTTCCAAATTCCATATGTATAATTTCGGCACAATATAAAAAAAATTATTTACTATTTACAATAATTGTCAATGCAAATAATAATTACAGATTTACTATTTGATATACCCTATACCTATAAAACCAACATGGCTACCAGAAACAAACACATACTTGAAGAATTAGTGGGCATAAATGCCAAGCACCTTCGGGTACATGTTTTCCGGAACACGTCCGGCTCTCCGCACCTCCTCCTCTCTTGTGCCTGATCCCTAGAGTATAACAAGAGACATCTTTCTGAGCCGTAAGAAACAATATCATGGACAGTCCGGCACCACCACCAAGGTCTCAGGGAAAACATGCCCCTCCATCCAATTGCCACAACAGTTGGACTTCACAGGACCGAGCTCACAAATACTGAAGCAGTTGTGGTTATCCGTACGGGAAATTCCACATAGAGGGTCTTCTACCTCACGGGAAGACTCCAAATCGTACCCTCAGCAACTAGCAATCATACAAACCAAAATATTCACCGAACAGAGCGGGGGAGCTACACGTGTGTGCTTGTAAGTTGGCGGCCACACACATAACCCGACCGTCTCCCAAGGATTTCTCCAAGGGGCCGGTTTACAAAGCTCCTGCCTCCGGGNACATAACCCGACCGTCTCCCAAGGATTTCTCCAAGGGGCCGGTTTACAAAGCTCCTGCCTCCGGGTGCTTTCATCCACCCGTGTCAAACGACCACTATCAAGGTTGACTTGAAATCGTACTTTCCTCGGGCCAAGAATACCCGAGTATTAACAGCTCAGTTTTACCAACACTCCAGCTTCAAACAGGCCTTGAGGCCCAGAATGGTGGCACACAGGGTGGATTCGCACAGCCGGGTCCCCGAGCTGAATCTAGTCAGCTTGCAATGGGACACCGGGCAACAGCGCGTATCGAGCGCGATCAGATGCACTGAGCCGGGGATCATCAATCCTGGGTCGCCGGCTTCCGAGCACCCCCCGAGTCGAGCTGAAGAATCGATCCTCAGTAAGCGAGCCAAAATCACAGCCACGGTCGCAGCATCGAGCCTACTCCCATTTAAAATACATTGGCCCAGAAAGAACGTAATCATACTACTATTGTTTTTTTTTCACGGAAATTACTGCATCTTGTGAGGGGTGATAAATAGCAGCAAAGGTTTTGTTGTATGATATCTGCGTCATAAGGTCTATAGCTTAGCAGACGCGGTGCTAATTTTTGCCGTTACCTTAAGGCTGGGCCTCACATGCGGTCTTATATTAAAGTTTTATAGCTTACTTAAGTCGTTTAGCAACACTTTTTTTGAAACTATAACTATGCCTCTCTGGCAATATACATTATGATATAGAACTAACACAAATGATGTACCTTTGTTAAGTGAATACGACCCAATTAGTGCGATTTATTTTTAAAAAGTACATAGATTCTCGCTATTTTACAATTAATGAGTGGATAAAATTTGGCTTGGACTTCAAGGAAACTGTAAAACGTAACAATGTTATGATAACAAAAATAATCAGTTATTTAAATGAAACTGAAGTTATGGTACATAATTTGAAAATTGAGCATGTCGTAAGCGACCGAGACTTGAGCTGCAAATTGACGATTGTATTTTTCTACACGTTTGTCCCGGTTTCAACAGTTTATCTTGTCACAGTGTTTGATAAAACTTTATTTGAACACAGGCTGCTGGCAATCTCGATGTAGTGCTACTATTGACTAAAGAATACTACAAAATTAGAGAGAATAAAAATGCGAACCCCTTTTTTTAAATATTGTTTTACGGCTATTTACTTATGGACGTATTCACTTTCGTAAGATTATAGAAGCATTGCACCAACACGAAACTACACAGGAGAAAGCACACTGAAAAGCAAAAAAAAAACTGGTACACCTGACTAATATCTTGTAAGACCCCCGCGAGCACGCAGAAGTGCCGCAAGACGATGTGGCATGGACTCGACTAATGTCTGAAGGTATGCAGGAGGCAATTCACACCATGAATCCTGCAGGGCAGTCCACAAATCCATACGAGTGCGAGGCGGTGGAGATCTCTTCTGTACAGCACGTTGCAAGGCCCCCCAGATATCCTCAATAATGTTCATGTCTGGTGATTTAGGTAACCAATGGAAGTGTCTAAAGTCAGAAGAGTGTTCCTGGAGCCACTCGGTAGCAACTCTCGACGTGTGGGGTGTCCTGTTGGAATTGTCCACGTCCGTCGGAATGCACAATGGACATGAATGGGTGCAGATGATCGGACAGGATGCTTACGTATCAGCCACCTGTCAGAGTCGTATCTAGACGTATCAGGGGTCCCATTTCATGCCACCTGCACACGTCCCATACCATGACAGAGCCTCCACCAGCTTGAACAGTCCCCTTTTCACATGTAGGGTCCATGGATTCATGAGGATGTCTCCATATCGTACAGGTCCATCCACCCGATATAATTGTAAACGAGACTCGTCAGACCAGGCGACGTGTTTCCAATCATGAACAGTCCAATGGCGGTGTTGGCGGGCCCAGGCGAGGCGTAAAGCTTGTGTCGTGCAGTCAACAACAGTACACGAGTGGGCCTTCGGCTCCGAAAGCCCATATTAATGATGGTCCGTTGAATAGTTCGCATGCTGGGACTTGTTGATGCCCCAGCATTGAAATCTTCGCCAATTTGAGAAATGGTTGCACGTCTGTCACGTTTAATGATTCTCGTCAGTCGTCGTTTGTCCCGTTCGTTCACGATCTTTTTCCGGCTTCAGCGATGTTGAAGATTTTATGTTTTACCGGATTCCCGATATTCACGGTACACTCGTGGTAATGGTGGTTCGCGAAAATCCAAATTGTATCGCTACCTTGGAGATGCTATGTCCCATCTCTCGTACGCCGACTATAACACCACGTTAAAACTCACTTAAATCTTGATAACCTGTCATTGTAGCAGCAGTAACCCATCTAGCAACTTTGCCAGACACTTGTTGTCTTATATAGGCGCTGCCGACCGCATCGCGTTACTCTGATTGGTTCCATACCTCTATTATTTGCATACGCACGCCTATATAAGTTTTTTTTGGCTCTCCAGTGTATAATGTTGATGCATCAAAAAGTTACTATTGGGGCATTTTTTTAATGTTAATGTTGTACGTATTGTAATAATAATGTCGTGACAAAGTTATAACAATGTTAAACATTTACAAAGTCTTATATTACTATAATCAAATATGCGATTTGTGTGTTTATTTGTTAATTAAACCTCTTAGTAATGTTGCCGTAGGAAAATGTATTACGATAAAAATAACATCAACAAAATATTTTGTGTTTCTGTGAAATAAATGTACTGTCCAACCAACGCAAGTATATACTAACTTGGCGTTGTAAAACAGAGGATAATTGTTTATAGTGATAACCTCGTTAATTGAAACCACTACATTTGAAGTTTAAAGCATATTATAATAGCTAAATGTAGCGTAGACCAGCTCTCAAGCTTGCAAAACAGTTTACGTTTGCCAAACATGCATTTATTTGCAAACATAACGTATTTCGACCAAACGAAGGACAAATTCTGTTTGTCGTTATATTGTGTCCAATCCCCAAACTATGGAAAGAGTCCTGGCATGTTAATATGAAACAGTTCGTAGGACGACCACTTTTTGTAAAGTTGTGCGTTTCAAATGCTTAAGGCACGGGTTCGATTCCCCTTAAAGTCGTACTTTTTTATTTTAGATAGGAATGTTATTTAATGGAAAAAAAATGCCAGAAAAATTTTAAAACAAATATTTAACATCACTTTACCACAATATTTGTTTTGACAAAACACAAACCCTACCTTTAAGTTGACATTACAGTAAGTAGTTAATGTTGTTACAAAAAGTACTTAACGTCAAATTTACATTAATAGCGAAACAGTATATTTCATTAACAGCAACATTATGTAATGAAAGCTCACAGGTAACAAAACATAAAGGTAGTAGTAACATTATTACTTTTGGCACAACATTAGACTTTTATATGTTTAACTATGTAAACACCACTCATTATTTTCCGAGGAGAGTGAATCATAGTTCTTCCTCGCTCCCCCCAGCCTAGTAACAAGTACGTGTGTGGCTTGTAGAGAGAGATGGACAGTGTCTTACGTACTGTTTGTGACTGATGGTAACGCACCGTAAGGAATTTGCTTTCGCTTGCCAGTATCAAGCTTAAAACACAGAACCAATATGTGCGAAACATCAAATTATGGTGCTTAGTATTTAAAAACTGTATACTAGCGGGGGTTTTATTGAAACTGGCCTGTACCACCACAAATCCACATCTCTGAATTCCAAGGTTACTCATATCAGTCACGAGCTGTAGTTACCCTATTGCATACACTGTATCACCATGAGTAGGGCGGAAGTGAGTCTCCCAGGACACCAACTTCCAAAACATGGATTAATTTTGTCATTGCATCATTATTTATACAGAATACATTATATGGAACGGTCGTGTCGCTTGTTACGTCCTATGTTAGTATCGAGCGAGGTGGAGATGTAATATTCAAACAGGAACACAAGCATTTTAATTATCTTCATGTAACATATAATTGTGAAACGACCAGCGTTGTAATCCGGGTTATCTCTCCAGCTTGAGTGATAGTTGCCTTCGCGTAGCGGGTGGGTAAACCCTTCACATGTGCATCACGCTGATCGTAAAATCTGACATACTTGCAGTATTTTTCAAAGAACCCTATTTACAAGGTCACAGAATTGCAGTGAAATGATTCCATCAGTTATTTCGTTTATGAAATATGCTCTGTAAGGCACTCTATACCAGCCGGGTGCCCTTCTATTTGTTTTTTTTTATCACCTACAACGATTATTAAGGGGGAATTTTTCGCTGATAATCTGTATAGTTATTTTGGAACAGACTCCTAAAATGGAGGGTTTAAATGTTTTTAACTAACGAATTTAATTAATGTTTTCGCATGCCACTGCCATTAAAACTCGTCCATAGTATAGCCCACTGGAAAGTTTATTTGCCACAACAATACCAGAACTAGCTGTTATCACTGCAAACTGTCCGTTATTACTTGTTCTCCTTAACTTAGCAATACCATGAAATTATTGCCTGAAGATAATCTCCTTGGTGATACTGAGTCGTCCGTAGTCTATGGTGGGCTGAGGATGTTTTGAGACACTTCGTATGTTCTGAACACATTATCATGACATGGTCACCTACAAAGTAAGTTCATTTCTTTATATTATTTTTTATATTATGTCACATATAATTATATTTATGTCAAGAGTATATTATTTTGTTATGCCCACTTAGATAGGCTGTTTTTGTTTATTTATTTAATGTTTGAGCTTCTCAGACAATGGTGGTAGCAAAAATTGTAGCTGGGAAGTGACACGTAGAGTTTCAATATAATGTTTCATAATTTTCTCTGCTGATAGTTTTATTCTTATTCTGTCACATTACCTACTCTACTTCATTGTCTTACTTTCAGCCTTATTTTTCAGAACTGTGTTTCTTTGCATATCTGTTATATTTCTTCTCCTTAATACATTTTTATGTATATCTGTATCCTCAATAACTGGCAGTTAGAATTATATTCAGACTCAATGAAGTATACAATACCACAGAATATCAAATGTTTCAACAAATGGTATAGCTATAGTTGATTAGGTCTGCATGATATTACTAAAATGAAATTACATTAATGTAAGAATAAATGTAATTTTGCAGGTTCGTTAGAGGCAGAGATGGCCAACGTCTGCTTCATGAAATTTTGGCAGACCTCGAGGAAGAATACGAAGAGGAAATTACAGAATGTGTAGTTGTTTTCCCATCTGATAAGGCACCTTGTGCGGGCAGCGATGAAGATTCTGATAAATCCGATGGGGAAACACAAGGTAATTTGGACAGACTATCGGCCGAGTCACGGGGAGTCAGATATTATTACGATGTCAAACACTGCAGATGAAAATTAAATGGAATATGATGCTGATAATCCATCTCCAATCGCGTCAACTGAGAGGCCGACTGCAACAATGGTGGTTTCACAAGCAGTACCACCACCAAATAGCAAGCGTTGTCGTGAAACAGAGCAGTGGCTACCTAATGATACATTATTTTCAAATCTACTTCCAGAGCGAGATGTCAAATTTCAATCCAAATGCTGAAGATTTTGTTCACAAACTGATAAAGTGTCCTGTTGAAGGATTGACATTTTTTTCTCACGATTTTGTGTATCTCCTAGTAGAATAAACTAATCGTTATGCAGGTCAGCATCTCTTTTATAACCTAAATGTTTTCTCTAATGCAAGCCTCAAAGTTGTAGTTACAATTCTTCTCTCTGGCAACCACTCTCTTACTTACAAATGGATGTAGTGGCAGGCACAACAAGATGTTCATGTTTCTATTGTTGCAGAAGCTATGTGGCGCAATCGCTTCTATGAAAGTCTTCTATATCAGTACACTGCAGATAATACAGCAATGCATAGTACTCTCTTTATTTACAAGGAGCATCTACTATTAGATCATTTTAATTCTGCCTTCAAACAAGTTTATACTGTTAAATCAGTTAGCACCTATGTACCATATTTTGCACGACACAGTGCAAAACAGTTTATTAAAGGAAAACCTATTCGGTTTAGTTTCAAGTTGTGGGTGGTTGATGATCCTGCTGGGTATACTTTCCATGTCGAACATTATTTAGGTGCATATACATGATATCCAAACACATTACATGGGCATGGAAATAATCCTACTAATATTATAAATGTGAAAGTTTGTATGTGTGTGTGTATGTATGTATGTTTGTTACCCCTCAGTCCCATAACGGTTGAGCGGATTTTGATGAAATTTGGTACGTAGGTACTTAAGGTCCTGGAATAGGAAATACGATACTTTTTATCCCGGAAAACTGTACGGTTCCTGTGGAATAACAACAAAACCTAATTCTGCAATGGTTGGAAACGTGACCGAAATATTTTTTTTCTCTGCTGTCAGAGTTTATCAGGCTGTCCAAGGACCTCTGAAATGGCTTAACGACTGCTATCAATCGATAACAACCGGGACCGAATATTTAACATTCCTCCGAAGCCCGGAAGTGCTCAGATGTTATGCCACTAAACGGTCGTTCATCCAAATGTGTGCCGCTGGGAACGTTTCTTAACTGTAGTGATCGATAAAGATCCCTTAGCCAAGCGAAAAAAGGAGTACCTAGTTACACTTATTTCTAAATATAAAATTTGATGAAACTCACGTTTTAATTTTCATACATCGACGCTGGAAAGCGGAAATGTGGTAACTACGCGATAGTTGCACAGATACACTCCAGAAACAATATATTTCTTTCAGGTTGCCGTAATCAGTTAAAAACCTAGGCCAACATACAGTAGAATAATTTTATAACTTTTTTTTACATAAATGAATTGTCTCTTCCAAATCTATTTATTAGTGAATCACTGTAAGACTCAATTGTACCCGGGTGAAGCCGGGCCGGTTTGCTAGTGTTGTTATAAGCCTTGTAGATCATTTGCAAGTCAAAAAGTGATATAGACTATATTTTGACAACATTTTCACCTCTGCTCTACTACTTAAAATTTTCAAATCTATTGGTTTAGGGGCTACAGGGACGCTGAGATAGAACAGGTGTGCAGCTGCAATAAAGTTACCAGGCAAGAAAACCTTCAGAAAAAACAAGCAAGGTTACATTTTAGTTCCATCATTTGATGATCTCCCATCAGTTAGGTGGAAAGACAGCAATGCTACTACTATTCTCAGAAACTGAGATAAGGTTGAACCTTGTAAGTCTTCTTGTTACTAACGCATTGAGAAAAAATTGGGTATGTTGAAGTTCCGGGCCCCATTGCCAAGAATAATGCCAACATGGTGGTGTAAACCTTTCTGATCAGTTTATTTCCACATACCACTGTGGTATCAGATCGAAAAAGTGGTGGTGGTCATTTTTTGCATGTGCTGTAGATGTGTGTTGTGTTCAGGGTTGGTTGCTATACCACAGAAAAGGACGCGACAAACTTTTAGCGCCACAAGTCCAGGCAGATGAATTTACGTGGAGCTTGGTGCGGCCGACGAGGGGAAGTTAGCTGAGCATGCAGTCTGCCGCAACCTGAATGCTATGCTTAAAACATTAGTCTACGTATTATCAGTTTCGCATTGACCGATGCAGGCCAAATGTTTTCGTAACACTTTGTACACATCCGGGCCGTCATTGATACCAGCTGCAGCCGGCTGTGCCGTACCGTCGGCCCAAGAGCAGGCATCTTGGGAAGCGAGCCGCCAGGGTTTGTAACGTTCACAGTGCCATTGTTTGGATTCCATCGTCAGTGTGCGTGGAAACAACTTAAGAAAAAATTGGAAAACCTGATGCATTTCCAGGAGTTTGTCCATCTTTGGTGTTCTCGTCTGTTTTTTAAAAAAAAATCCTCTCCGACCGTATTGATTATGTAACCATAAAACGTGACTCAAAATATCGGTGTTGCAAAGTTTGTATGAAGAAGACGACCCCTGTATGCAAGAAATGTGATGCTCTACTTCGCCCAAATGAGTGTTTCAAAAAAATTTTTACAGTTAACCTAACAAGGCAAACAAACCCAAGAAACCTGTTCGAATACATATAAGTTATTATTTTTATACTTTTTTTTGTGTACCTCAGTAATATGATTATGGGCATTCTGGCACAATGTATTTTAAATGGGCGCTATGCA
The DNA here is from genome assembly GCA_002778355.1 of Clitarchus hookeri. Taxonomy (NCBI): domain Eukaryota; kingdom Metazoa; phylum Arthropoda; class Insecta; order Phasmatodea; family Phasmatidae; genus Clitarchus; species Clitarchus hookeri. The sequence goes on along the minus strand of NQII01001195.1, from coordinate 403,912 downwards.
GCTGGGTGGCTGGGCCTCTGGGAGGCTTCGGCTCGACTTGGACGAGCTCGGTAATCTTCGGCTCGGCTCAGAGGGTGCTCGGAAGCTGTCGACTAGGGTTTGTCGAACATACCCGAAGGTGCTTGGCATTTACGCCCACTAATTCTTCAAGCACATGTTGTTTCTGGTATCCATATTGGATTTATAAGCATATGTTTCGTAAAAATGTCAATATTTTTTTTCGTACATGCTGTTTTCTTTTCATTCAATATAAACATCACATATTAAATTATGCAGAGTATAACACATTTTTATTCCCCTATTTCATTCCCCTATATTTCCCTCAATTTCATTCCTCAATTTATGGTACATTTTCTGTAGTTTCCATCATTTTGTTATAGAGTGTGCCAGTAATTCGTGTGCTGATGAGGAAAAACTGACACATTGCTTGCTCGTGATTGGCTGTTGGTAACATTACATCTCGTGCTCTGGGGGTATATAAAGTGGGCGGATTCGCACATTGTCTCAGTTCTTCGTCTGATGCGAAAGGTCATAAATTGTCTTCCATCTCCTGACCATCTTAGCATTCACTTCGGTAAGTTTTTTTTTATGTTCTACTCTTCCATTAAATTTTGTGGGGAATTATCAAGTATGCTCGTAATTAATAGTGTATTGCATATTGGATGGTTCAGATACCTTGTAACTATTTATGCTTTTTTTTTTCATTTTCCCTGCAGACATCAAGATGAAGTGTGCATTTAATGGTGTGCCTGAGAGCGGGGTTCCGATTCCGTATTTGACTGTACAATCACTGGCTCCAGATGAGCTGCGTACATCACCAACAATGCCATTCGCGGTACCCTCGACAGCATCTTCAATTTCATCCATGCCATCTACTGGGCCCTTACATCTTTACCTCTATCTCTTCTGCAATAAAGCATTCATGTTCATTCATGATACTTGAAGGCTAGGAAAGTATTGCTGCACGAAGAATGCAGACCGAATGACACGTAAGTGTGGAAATTGTGACATGGCATTTTCTAGAAGCGATAATCTGCAGAGACACGTAAAAACATGTGTGTTTAAGGTCCTTCGCATTCCAAAATGCATCATGTACAGTCTCCATTATCATTTAAATTAATATCTCGAAAATAAACTTTATCATCATATGAGAATCAGCCATGCCCAATAATCATGGCAGGTTCTGGGCTGTCTAATGCTAATGATTTCCTGGAAGTCGAAACCACTTCCCAGCGCAATTTAAAGACATATATCGCTCTAAACAAGAATCGGTTGTCAAAATATATTTGTAAATTTTTTGGCTTGCGTGATGGAAAATATTGTTGAACAAATCACCAAAGAAGTACAGGAGCAGAAACCAATTAAATTTAATATGTGGCTAGAGTGTGAATATATGAAAACGAATACTTTCGATGTAGGTAAGGACAAAAGAGAATTCAAGACTGTGAATGTACCTGTGTGTTAGACAGATAAAATAGAAAATGTAATATTTTGTATAAGAAAAATATGCGAAGAGGGAGAAATGTACAAAGAACGTGGTTCAGAGTGGACACTGTCGAAAATTAATCACCTTTAGTTGCGCATAAAGAAGCTGGAACCACTACATGCCTCATCTTATATCGAGCTGCCTGCAGGGATCAATAACAGGAAGGCTGTGATTAATCCACAAAACACCAGTGACCACATGTGCTTTATGTGGGCCGTTCTGGCAAGCTACATTGGTATGTAATGAGAAACGACTGAAGAAACACATGGCAATACCGAGATTTATTGCCAGGACAATTTATGACGAAAATCTATTCCTGATCCACCTGCAGCATGAAGCCATATTGCTTGACAAGCCCATATGCATAGGGTTCACAGTTCTCGACCTCTCAAAAACATCATCACATCACTATGATGTTATGAAGGCCCGGTATGGCGAAGACATCGAGCTCCTGTATACAGACACCGACTCGTTCTTGTATCAGGTTTGAAACCAGGACTTTTAGGAGGACATGGTTTCGGACACACAGTTCTTTGCAGAGTTCGACACAAGCTGTTATCCCACGATTCACAAGTGCTTTTCGCCCACAAACAAGAAAGTAGTTGGTAAATTAAAAGATATATTTGATGGGTCAATCATGACCGAATTCGTGGGACTACGGGCGAAATTATATTCGTACAAATGCTGGGGCAATATCACAAAAAGTTTTAAAGGAAACCAGAAATGTGTAGAAGCAAATAATATTTTTTTTCTTAGATTATATAGCCGTGTTAAACGAACACTAAACAATGCATGTGATCATGAAAAAAATACGATCTCATGAGCACGTTCTGTATACACAGACTGTAAATAAATAAGCGCTGTGTAGCTTCGATGACAAGAGACTCGTATGTGAAGATGGTGTACATACTTTTGCTTATGGTTATGTAGAATATATAATTTTCCGATGTAAATATGAAACTCCAGACTGAATCGTGTATATACAGAAGGTTTACAACGGACTGAGGAATATAGAGACGGGAGCAGCACCTTCGTCATCATCTCGCTCACAGCACCGTTAATGCAGCAAGACTTTGGCTACACTGCACAAATACATGGGAGTATTGGATGGAAATCATCAAACTAATGTAACCTATTGATAAATGTAAATCTCTTGTACATGAATTATTTGAAAATAAAAATTTATTTTTTTTGTTTCATCCTTTGATGTTTATTTGTTTTATGCAATATCCTTCACCTTTTCCAGCAAAACACCCTGTAATGTTTTGGGCATAAAACTACGAACCTTTTTTTTTTTAAATATTCTGCCAGCTCATAACCGTCAAAACAGAGGAAAATGAAATCAAATTAAGAAGGGGTAAATTTGTGTTTTAATCAATGTATTGATCTGGCAGTTAACGTCTACGTTTCCATGCAGTTCCACAGATTTCCAATATGTTCTTTCGGTGTGGTAGGTTAGACCACTCACCCCCTACTATGATAAACTGTATTTTATGACCAGCGGGTCACTATAAATTTTTCATACGTGAGAAAAAAGTTTGCATGTTAATGTTGGTCACTATATTTCAATGCGATAATTTCGTTCCCTTCGTCATGTCATTCCGATACAGCTCCATACACACCTCGTCTCACTCACTGGTGCTCACTGTTAGGCAAAGACCAAATCTCTACGTTAATATAACGCTGTCTCGTAAATGCTCCAAAACTTCCTTGCATGTGTGAATATTTTTGTATCTAATTTCTTTAAGTTTTGCGGGTGTAAAATAGTTACATTTGTTATGCAAAAATGCATTTCTTTAGAGAGTTTTTTATATAAACACCACAGCATTTTTTTGTTATACAAAAATGCATTCCTCTAGGGATTTTTTTTTTATTTGAACACCCCAGTTTTTACGGGTGTTACATCGATCCATATATTCTACAAAAAAAAACATTTCTCTGCGGATACGCATCCGAGCAGAAACTATAACTTACATACTCGAAAGAAAAGCATAAAAATATGTCAATAAAATATTTCGGAAAGGAATTAACCATTTTAAATATATCACATTCACGACATAAACGTGATCACGATTCTGAATATGCAGTGATAAAATAGGCCCAAATTAAGTTTCCTTAAAGATATCTCTTGAATTGCGTGCATTCACATCCATTCTTCAATAAAAATGCTATAGGCTCTTTAAACCCTCTGCTGAAAAATGCCCTTGCTTATGAAAATAGGAGGATTTCAAACTCGATATAATTTAAAATCAGAGACATTAAATTAAACCCTATCTCCCCATGAATATTCAATTGCAAAAAAAAGTCATGTGTGTAAACCACGTTGCCCATCATCCCACAGAAACTCAAAATGGGCTCACTAAAGAAGGAAAGTGCGTGAGGCATCCTTCCAATAATTCTTAATCTGCACAGACACCAGGCAGATGCAGTACTGACTATCCAAGAAACTACAATACATCCCAATCCCTAAGCATCCCTGAAAATGTGCTGGAATGAGTAGGATGCTCACTACCGAATTTTGGTATTTACGAAAATTCGGCCAGTATCACTACTTATCAATACAGCTCACCTGCGAAGTAACAGAAATGCGAAGAAAACATTTTTTTTTCCATGTTTCTGTAAACACCGTTTTAGTAAACTGACTCGGGTATCGAGGAATCTGAACAAAATAACAGGTAATTGGCAGTGCTCTCGATATAGCGCAGAGAAAAACCAGACACTCCATTCCTTTTTCCGGCAGATAATATCATATATCTAGGAATTTGCTGGACAAAATATCAGACCGCTTATCACTCAGAAAGAGGGTTGACCGTCAACAGGATGTTTTACAGTGTCGAGTTCAGGGAGAAAACACGTAATGTAAATGAAAACGAGTCTAAGAGAAAGCCAAAATATTTTTTAAATTGAAAGGATTGGGAGCACACCGAGAAAACCTCCTTATCATGTCCATACACTGTGAAAATCCGCGTATCCTGTTCGCACGAGCAGATTTGTTCAGAAAATACGTAGTTATCGACGCTTGCATAAAACATTCTGACACTCTGGTCATTGTTTAAGTTGCGAACTTCACTGGAATTTATTTATGACACCAACATTATCAGACAGGGAGCTCAGATAAGTCGAAATATTCACAATCAGCAAACATTAACGGTGCTTTACAACTATTGAGATAATGTTTTTATATAACGTTTTAATTAAAGAGCAAATTTTTTTCCCCACTGAGTGTTAATGTCTTCAGCAGCAAAATAAAAATGTCACAGTCATTTGATAGACAACCACGCAGTTGACAATAATGAAGCAGTTAATAAATGTATAATAATTAAAGGAAGTGTTTTGAACGTGTTTACTCCTCTTTCTCTAGATAAATCAATTAAAATACTACGCCTTGTGACAGAGCATTAATCACTGAACGTGTACGAAGTACGCGACGAACTTCATTAATAGAAACGAGATTTTTGACTTTGCCTTTGCAGTCTAGTTAAGAAGTTCAAGTTAGTTTTCTGTATGATGCAGTATTTCACTGCGTAGTGTTTTGTATTAAAAACTAATAAATATTCTGTTTTTGTAATATGTCAAGTAGGTACTTCAAGTGATACAAATATATGTTCTAAAATGTATAAAGGGAAAAAAAATTATTCTCTTGTCAATTATTGCACAAAACATTGGTGAAAATTTATTAAGTGCGATACTTTCAACGGGAACATACGATCGGCAGTTGCAAGGTAGAAACAATTTCGTAATATTCGTAATTGTACAATAGGCAATAAAATGTTTTAGTAATATCAGTATATATGCATTCCGTAAGAATTTCAAAGTCGTAGATAAATAATAAAATTGTTTTGTTAACGTGGATTTACCTGACTGTGTTTCGAACTCAGAAACCCATTTAACGATAATTATTTTACAGCATTGTTCAAATGTTGAAAAAATTAGAAGCTACACTGAAAATAGCAGAATTCCTTGTTGTTATAGATAATTGTATTGCTTACAATAAACTATACATTTTAATTAAATTGTTATATTTGTTACATTTGGTGCCAATTTATATTATAATACTACACTCTCAAATATACAGCTACACATTAGTTGATAACACACATGGAAACCAGACTGCCCCAAAAAATTTTTTTTAATAAATTATGAAAATTTGTTTAACTGCAGAAATCCAGGAGAACAAGTTTTCTTAACTAACGATTATAAATTGAAAATAAATTCAGCTTCTTTTTCCTTCGAAATGTTAACAAATTGGTTGACGTTACAAGCTGTATTTACTCACAGAAAAGAGGAAGTTCATACCTAAAATATTCACCAATTAATTTTACTAATGGTAGAGTTGAAAATGTTTAGGGATGAAAGTGTATAGCTTATAAAATTTATTAGTCAAGACGTAAGGTGGTCTTCTGGAAAGCCTAATTTTTTGTTTTTTGAATTAGAATAAAGAAGTACAAAAATATGTATAAAGCAGTTTTATAGATTCCTACAATGGGAATTAAAATCTTCGTGAATATTTGTGTTATAATTCACCGTTAGTTTTTGAGGATTATATATAGGTTAAGGAAAGTCACGGCGTTGCGTTTTGTGTGACAGTTTACCTTTTGTCTACGTTTTCGCCAGCGTGAACTATACTAAGTAGCTACTAATTTCCTTTACCGAAGGACGCCTTTGTTCACGACATTAGTGATTGCGCCTTCAGGTGCTAGGACTACCAGTTTCTAGGTGAGTTTACTCTGGAGCAGGTCACGAAGAGCTGCCCATGTGAGCAGCAGTGTCCCTTTAAATATCTCGCTGCCACATTCAGTGACTGTCACTTGTCGTAGAAAAACAAACCTTGAGGGGCAATTTCTGTCTTCTCTATTCAGAAGGGTATTCGAATGGAGTGGGTAGTATTCGCATTATGAATACGTATTCACCCGTGCAAATCAAGTGCAGACTGTCGCCTAATTTACATATTTTTTACTAAGCCTTCACTTGGAGGCTGGTGCTATTGCAGCGTTTTTGCAGGTTAATGTTTCGCAGTAACGTTAATGGAGCTTTAACTCTAGGCTTTGATTGCAAAGCGCTTAATAATGTCTCCCCGTGTAGTGCCCAAAGACTTATCAGGGGATGGCTTACAAACTAAATTATGACTTATCTTAAACTAACACCAATGCCTTACCTAGGATTCGAACCCAGAAACTCCCACACCGCAGACAGGCGGCGCGCCACTGGAGGTCAGCGTATAATTATAGGAAAAGCATATGTGATGGCTGGCAAGGAGGATAGATGGTGTTGATGAACTCCACAGAGGAATGGACGGCATCGTCCATTTTTACAACTGTGTCAACAGATGTGCACTCCATTTCTACCCTTCCAACTATTTCAGCAAACTCTCTGAGGATTTATTATAATGTAAACGTTCCTCAATACTAGTAACTTCTACTGTGACAATAGTTCTCTAACTATTCGTTGATTCACTTTAAAACTATAGAAAAAACTTTTGATAAGCTCAATTTTGTTTGTTGAGTATGTAAAATGTTAATGCTACTGGAATATATCCTATTTACGTTAGGGTTATTTTCATAAACGAAAGTTCTGATTGGTTGGTAAACCAAATACAATAAAGAAACGTCCTCGCTGTTGTATTTAACGATTAAAATGTTGCAACACAAAGATTTGGTACCGCATGGCTGGCATTTATTTCAAATCACTCTTCATACAATATTACATATGATACTGTTATTCGGAAAATAAAATCTGATGTACACACGTATAGAGAATACCATAATGGAAGAAATATAGCGCGATACATTTCCCTAACCGGAAAATTGATAAAAAAATAGAAATTGTATTATTGATCCTGCTCAGTTCTGACAACTTTGTCTGCAACTGTACTATAAATGAAAGTATTTGTTTTGCGGTAAGAGGTGGATTTTTTGTATTCATAATTTTATCGTACGATAAGTTATAGTACTCATGCAAAATATTATTAAAATTGTTGCACGCGAATGTGGTGCGTTGTCGTTTTGGTGTAATTATCTATACGCGTTTAAGCTTTCTTTGCATGAGGCGGAAGGTTATTCTGGTGAAAAAGCTAAATTGAAATTATTTGATAAGGGTGAAAAAGTTAAATTTAAATTATTTGATTAGGGTGAAAAAGTTATTTTTAAATTATTTGATTAGGTAACTTTAGCAGGACTTCAGAAAAGGTGGAAGTAACTGTGAATGGACTATATATTTTTGTCGAGGAGTGTAATATTATTAGTTATATATCTTTCGCGCCTTTCTGTACACGTAAATATAGGTTATATTTAGGGTAAAGAAATAGCATTATTTTATTTAACGTGTGTCGAACTACCATTAATTAAACACGCATTCTCTACGTGATGGGTCGGCTCACGTAAGTCTTGCTTGTTACTAGCTATTTAATCTTGTTATAAAAGTCGTTACTTTTACCCGTTAAAATGTGGCTTTGAGATATCAGTGCCTGTAGCGTTCACTTGCAGAACTTACAATGACATGAATTGTATTTCTCTACTTCCTGGAGATCTTTATTGTTAGGCCTGCTTTACCACAAAATGAAACTGATAGGTAACTTTCTCTGGGTAGATTACTTGGTATGCATATCCGTAGAGTTAATAAGGGATAGTGTACATAACAACCAATATCCATATACGTGGCTTCGAATAAGGTTAAAACTTTGTTTGCTAAAATAATGTACGTTGAAATGCCTGTGCTTTGCTTTTGACAGAGTTGTGAAACAAATGCGATGTAATCAAGTAAAGCAAAATATTATATACTTTTTTAAGTAAATGTGCAAATTTGTTGTAAAAGCAATTATAAACAAAAAAAGCACGATTAAATAAACACGAGATTTTGAGAGTTCTTATGGAAATTACTGAGTTAACGACGGCGAAAATTGGCCTTCCTTATCATTGTGTACAGCCAATATTCGTGTATTACGACCTCTGCAATGCAACCGAGTAGCTACGAGGCAATTTATCTATAGTTCATGTAATACTTGGTAATTACTTTGACACATTGATAAAGCAGTTATAGTTAAATGTAAATTGTGTAGCAAAAAATAGTTTATTAGTTTGGGGGGGTGAATTAGGATTTATATTTATTGTGGTTAAGTGGTTATCATTTATCTGATTGTGCACGCCTTAACGTATACAGAAATACCGGTATTTCATTGAATGTCCATGTCAGTGATAAAAGTATAATTATTTGAAATGAAAGAAATGGAAGTGGCAAAACGTGCGCTTTTGGTAAACTAAAATCACTTACAAAAAATGTATCACCATGAACGAATCGCATGAGTACAACGAAGGTTGCCACACAGTATCGTCATTGCCTGACATGTGACCCAATTGAGTTTAATGCGGACTGCTTGCGCGGATGTGTTATTAGGGGCATACATATCCCTACGTCATTCATAGGTGCAAGACCACGAATAAGGCCTTAGTAACAGTGTGCGCCACAGAGCCAAGTTCAATGAACAAGTGGCGTGCCCCGGCGGCGCATTCGACCAGACTTTGCCCAGCTGAGAGTTTGAGAGGGGCTGTATCGTTGACCTCTGAGAGGCAGGTTGGACGCTACAGTGTATTGCTTGGCACTTGATACGTTCTGCCTACACTGTGAGTCAGTACACACATCCGTCGAGAAGGCTCGGGTCGACCCCGGCGGACCACCAGCAGGAAGAATCGTTTCATAATGCGACAGGCTGTAGGCATTCCACGAGCAATCCAAGGACATTTCACAGCAGCTGGGGATAGGCATGTGTCCATCAGTACCATGTACAGTAGGCAGCTAGCAGAGCGGGATCTGCCATCGCGGCGTCCCTTACCAGGTCTAACATTACGCCTGGGCATTACCGAGCTCGTGTGACCTACTACCTGGAACAGCAGCATGGCAGCTTAAGAATTGATGACGATTGATATTTAGCGACGACTCACAGTTCTGTCTGGATGCACACTAGGGCCGCATTCGAGTCTGGAGAAATCCTGGCCAGCGGCGCGATCCGCGCTTCATCGTAGAGAAGCACACTACCTCAACAAGAGGTGTCATGGTGTGCGGTGCCATTTCCTACGATTCCTGCACCGCATTGGTGGTGATTGAAGGAACCCTGACGGCGTGTTGATACTGCTAGGAAATTCTGCGACCATGTGCGTTCCCTTTCCTGGTGCAGCTACACAACCTTATTTTCTAGCAGGGTATTACCCGGCCTCACACAGTATGGGTATCTCTGGCCTGCCTTCGTGATGTGCATATTACTTCTTGGCCAGCAAGGTTCCCAGAACTCGCACCCATCGAGAACATTTGGGACCAGATTGGACGGAAACTTCGGTCAGCGTCAACTACAATGGGAGGATCAGTTGCTCCATCTGTAGCACGATCTGCCTCAGGAGAACATCCGACATCTGTATGCCTCCATGTCTGCCCGTGACACCGCTTGTCTCCGTGATACGGGTGGTACAGCATCATACCAAGTTCATCTACAAGTGTTGGTAGCCCGCAATATATGCTTGGTGTGGTACAATATTTTAATATTTTCTGTTTTCATTCTACCATGTTCGGTGTCTGTGCCCACTTACGTGCCCCTGCGATGGCACCTTCAGGCAATTTGTTTTGCATATAAGCGTATAATTTAGATGATTGCATGAAATTTTTTATAATCCTTGTTGTATGCAGCAAGTTATTAAAATGTTAATCTTTTAAAACGTTATCAATAATTCGTCGTCTTCTTGCCGTCACTGTTGTTTCCCGTTTACCAGTTTTATAAAGAGCAATCGGGAAGTCAAAGTACCAAATATCCTATTCTAGGAATGAGACGCCGAATGGTCACTATTCCCGTTCTGTAATTTGCATTTTATAGTTATTATGGGAATACGTTTTATCGAAAACTTAATTTACAAATTGTAACACAGGTTCCTAATAATTCCATGTTTTGAGCGATTATATTTTAAGAGTGAAATAAAACTTGTTCAGTTCTGATGACTATCCAACGTGGCCTAAAAGAGTACTGATAGCAGAATGTTAATAAATGTGCGACATGAAAAATTTCCCTACCCTAGTTCAAATATTTACAGGCCAATATAAATATTTTCATCTTTTGTTTAGTTGATTTTCTCTTGCTATGTAAGTCCACTGCTTTGAAATAGGTGTATTGATAAAAGTATAGTTTAAGACCATAAGGCTTGTGTTTACAGCGATTCATGAAATTCTTAAATTATTTTTTATTTAATATTATAATTCTGTGACTCGTAAGCTAGAGTGTTTGATTTCTTTTTGTCTAGAAATGACACGAACCCTTTTCAAAAACCTTTCACAACCAAGTCTTGTTATTTTTTAAATAAAAATTATGTGCTTTATTGATTTAATTTATGTTGGTCTTGTGCCACTTATAAGTGTACGTTGTTATTTGCAAATATTAGGTTCGTAGCTCAAATTAAAATTGTTTCCTTTTAAAAGCTGGTTAGAATTTTTTATTCAGGAAGTCAAGATTTTTCGTAAGTTTCGTTCTTCACGAGGCGAAAATGACGTGGTTTTTCGTAATAGATGTTGCTTTTTTAAAAAGGTTTTTGTGGATTTCGTGTTAATTGTCTTCGCTATGCTCCTTCATACAAAGAGGCCGGTCCGAAAGCTACATGCAATTAGGGATATTCGAAGTGTTATTTGTGACCTGCTACATCACTGAGAGAAAGTTTTATCGCAGCCAACAAAATACTTGCTTTTATTTAGCGAAATATATATTAAGTAGCCTCAACCAAATACTTTTCTGAATCAAAAAAATTTGAAAAGCAACATAATTGATTTTGTTCATCTACCAAACTGTACGCTTAGATAAACAAAACCTCTATATTATACTGCACACAAAATATTTAGTTGAATCAACTGGATATATTTGCATTGCCAATATTTTGTATGCCTTCGTTCGAAAATACAAATCCAGTGTTTGTTTTCTTTTCTATAAAGGAAAAAAAATCTTTGCCAAGCTATAAAAATATTTTGCAAGTAAAGACCAAGAAAAAACCCTGAATGTTCACTTATATGTTTCAAAAAAATTTACTAAATATACACCAGTAAATTAAAAATATATGTACTGAATAAACAATGTTATATAATCGTATTGCTCGTCGCTGCTAAAATAAAATTCGTAAGTTTGTAATATAAAATGTTATAGAAAGTAAAAAATTTAATATATTGATTAAAATTTATACAATTTGTGTGCCTAAGATGAAAGTTGTTTCCCTTGATGTGTGTGTGTTTAACAAGGAATTTTTATATCATTTATATTTATATATTTCATATGATGAAGGAAATGTAAATATGAGTTTAAAAAATTCTGGGCATTAATTATTTGCTGTAAACTATTCACTAGCTTTGAGGGCAGAAATTTGTGATGTGATTTCCGTTAGTGTATGATCCATGAATTCATCACAGCATGTGATTACCTAAACAAAGCATAGGCTACATACACTGGAGAGCCAAAAAAGCTGGTGTAGGCGTGCGTATGCAAATAACAGAGGTATGGAACCAACCTTAGTAACGCGATGCTTTCAGCAGCACCTATATTAGACAACAAGCGTCTGGCAAAACTGCTAGATCGGTTACTGCTGCTACAATGGCAGGTTATCAAGATTTAAGTGAGTTTGAAAGTGGTGTTATAGTTGGCGCATGAGAGATGGGACATAGCATCTCTAAGGTAGCGATACAATTTGGATTTTCGCGTACGACCATTTCACGAGTGTAACGTGAATATCAGGAATCTGGTAAAACATCCAATCTTCAACATCGCTGAAACGGGAAAAATATCGTGAAAGAACGGGACAAACGACGACTGACGAGAATCATTAAACGTGACAGACGCGCAACCCTTTCTCAAATTGGCACAGATTTCAATGCTGGGGCATCAACAAGTTCCGCGTCTGAACTATTCAACGGACCATCATTGATATGGGCTTTCGGAGCCGAAGGCCCACTCGTGTACCGATGTTGACTGCACGACACAAAGCTTAACGCCTCACCTGGGCCATCCAACACCGCCATTGGACTGTTGATGACTGGAAATACGTTGCCTAGTCTGACGAGTCTCGTTTCAAATTGTATCAGGTGGATGGATGTGTACGGGTACGGAGACATCCTCATGAATCCATGGACCCTACATGTCAACAGGGGACTGTTCAAACTGGTGGAGGCTCTGTCATGATATCGGGTGTGTGCAGTTGGCGTGAAATGGGACCTCTGATACGACTATATACGACTCTGACAGGTGACAGATGCGTAAGTATCATGTCCGATCACCTGCACCCATTCATGTCCATTGTGCATTCCAACGGACGTGGACAATTCCAGCAGGACAATGCGACACCCCACACGTCGAGAGTTTCTACCGAGTGGGTCCAGGAACACTCTTCTTAATTTAGACACTTTCATTCGGCACTTAAATCACCAGGCATGAACATTATTGAGCATATCTGCGATGCCTTGCAACGTCCTGCTCAGAAGAGATCTCCACCGTCTCGCACTCGTATGGATTTGTGGACTGCCCTGCAGGATTCATGGTGTAAAATGCTTCCTCCATACCTTCAGACATTAGTCGAGTCCATGCCACGTCGTCTTGCGGCACTTCTGCGTGCTCGCGGGGGCCCTACACGATATTAGGCAGGTGTACCTGTTGTTTTGGCTCTTCAGTGTACATCGAATACAGCAAGTGTGGCAGACGGAATTTCCTAATCGTTAGTGTACCTACACTTTTCAAGGTAAATAAATCTCAATTAAATTATACATATCATTGTGTTTTCACTTTAGGATGATATATTTCCCTCTATGCGTAATTTAAAATGTATTACAGAATAAAGTTTCTAACGCTTGACATGATATATATACATATGTATATCGGTTATTATTTTTGTAATCTATTGCATAATAGGAATCTGATCGTTGCTAATTGTTATAAAAGTGTAATGTCATGACGATTTTGAGTTTACTTCATCTGGTTGTTTACACTAGAAATAACAAAGTTAAATGATATAGACAAATGAAATATAAAATAAAATAATTTCTATAGAAACAATTTGGCGGCCAAAAAAAAAAAAAAGAACGAGGCAAGGTTTTGGGACGACCTTTAGTGTTTTGGTTCGTTTTGGAGTAAAAAAAATTAACAGAATATTATTGGAAATAAAGAAAAAATATATGTGGCATTCGAATTGGATACCTAACATACGATGTTATTTGTTGCGTTGACAATGACAATTTCACACATTGTATTATCATGTCAAGAAGAAATGGTTTGAAAAACAATTTCATCTTGAAAACCTTCTGAAAACTTTATTATGACACCGTGACTTACGACGTATTTGGAGTGAGGCCGTATGATTTGCACCACGGTGTTTAAGATTTTGTAGAAATTCGTTTGTGTCAAGTAACCACCAACCAGCATGATTACTTCATTGTTGTGTACTGAAAAGGGAAAATTTTCTATTTCGAGGGAAAATTTCTCATTCATGGAACACAGATGCACGGAATTGGTTTTAGTAGCTTTAATATGTTCTGATTAAGGCCAGTTATGATGAGTGAAAGGAAAATTTTGACATCACAGCTGTAAACGAAAGTTTCATTTCTCGCAGACTTCAAATGGATAAATGCAGAAATTTTTTTTTTTACACTCAGATTTCAAAGGAGCTTTCGTGCCAAAATATAACAACAAAAGGGGCGGAGATGTCTTTTAAGCTTGAATACATTAATAACTCATTTTTATTTTTAGGTAAGGCCATTTTTGAAACCTACTTGAAGATTGATTTAATCTTAAAGAAGGTTTAAAGAAGAATTTAGGTACATTGAAGCGGAATCCATAAAAAATGCTAGGCAGTGCGAATACACTTGGAGACACGAGCTATTTCAAAAACTTGTTCGAAATAGTAAAATTTGTTTTTTTAAACGCTATTTTTAAACTTTTTATAATTTTTCAACATATTCTTCTGTGATAGTTCAAAATCTTCAATGGTATTATTAGAATGACATCCATAAAAGTATTTTATTTAATAAATGTGTTATTGTTTTCATATATTCTTAATTTGGTCGCTGTAATGAAGGGGAACTTTCGGGAGTGCTTTAAAATTTAATTTGAAAGCGAAAATTTTTTTTTTTGTAATAACATTTCAGGTGCTATGGGAGGGAGCCCTTAAAATGTCATATTGCTATTATCACTATCAGGATAAGCTATATATAATTATGTTAGGGTCGTAAAAATAAAACTGAAAATACTAGTTCATCGCCGTCTTCTTTTAGAGGAATTGTTCTGAGAAGGACGCCGCCGCTTGTCGAAGCTGTAGACAGAGCGAAATATAAATAGATGTTGAGAACTTCAGGAACGTGGACGGGCAGTGTGCGGTCTTAGATGCACGTATTTATAAACACGAGCTGCCACTGACATTCTCCCCACCGAGTGAAAAGTGAAAAAACGAGGATAAATTGCTGAATCATGGTGTGAAGGGGTGTGGGGGAAAGATAAAATTTAACACGCTACTGTCGTCTCGCGTATCCGAAAGCTTATTCATTATTCACTGACCTCTGCTTAGTGAGATTCTCCACTTAAAGTCTCGCGTGGTTCTTCAAAGAGTTGTTTAGAGATCAAAAGAGAAGTTTTCAATTCGAAGATCCACTTCCAAAACCATGTTGAAGTACAAATTCTCTGCAAAATATGCCTGGATACTGTCCGGTGCTCATTTTGAGCCGGAGATTATTGCTCACTCCACTAGCTTCTCGCCACGGGAAATGGGTTCGAGTCCCTACAAGGTCAATCATGGATTTTTGACAGCAGGAAAAGTGGCAGACATTGCAATTTATACACTGGGCTTTCTCGGCGTTCTTATGTTTCTCTTTCAACTGCATTCAGTAGTTATTCTGTCGTCACCTTGCTGATAGCTCTGGGGCCCTGGGGGGTCGGGTAAGAGCTGGGCTGTTGGTCGGGCAACCAACCTGTAATGGTTGTAAGGTGATGGGAAGGGCTGAAAATGCACTCGGTGAAAGCCGGTAGCAGATCCCAGTGTGTAGAGTTGCCACCCCAGAGTGCCTGGTTGGGTAGTCGTGACTACGGGAATGACGGCCATCCCCCTGGTGGAGGCCTACATAGTGGTAACTGGCCTTTAATTGGGTGTAACAGCAGATCGGCGTGAAGTGGTGTAACCATCTTACTGGCCCTTCGGCCTGATCCCACCGCGAGGTCTGGTGGCACGCTCTTCGACCCAGCTGACGAGCTCCGGTGGGGCCTCCTCTACTTTAGGGAAGAGTTTGCCCCTGTGCTGTTGCGTGGGCCGAGAGACACGGTCCCTGAAATGGGGTAGCGGTGCGAATATATAGCCTAACGCTGCTCAACTCCATTTCCACCTCCTCGAAAGGTCAGGGCTGGAAACACCGTGGCTGGCGGAGTGAGGACGATAATGGGCTAGTGGCAGCCCCACCAGTGCACTGGCAATCAGTAATGACGAGGTCACGTGCAGTTTTCCAGAGGCTGCATGTGTTTTTTGCCTGCGGTGATGACCCGCGAGCTGACTGCACAGCCCCAAAAGATTGTAGGTGTTTGTTTAGAGGACGAAGAGAAGGTAGCATGTGATCTGGTGAGAGGGTGGAGGCCTGCAGACTAATTAACCAATGAGAGACACTGGTGGTCAGTCGTCTAGGGTACGTTATGTGTTGTTACCTCTTGAAATAAATTTTTTTTAAACAATTTTAATGTTTTCAATAAATATAATTTTTTTATATTTTTTATAATTTTTTGGAATTCTTTCAAAACACTGAAAAAAATTTTGGGTGAATTTTGACATTTGTTGATGTTCACGATCCTTCAAGGTTATGGGTACGGAGTCAAGGACACAAGCACAGATGTTTGGTTTTAGACCCGCTGGAGTTAGCTTAGAACCTCGAGCCCGCTTTGATAATTTGTGAACTCTTAGGCTTCCACATTTATGATTATTGAATACAGTTTGCTCATTGAGGATTCGAGCTACACATTTTGCCATTTTTTGGAATTTTTTTGGTGAAGGAGGTGATTTTTTGGTGAGTTAATTCATTTCCGAAGTGATTTTTTCTGTAAAACAAGTGATTTTTTTGAGTAAAACAAGCAATTTTGTCCATGAAATAGCGGACATGATGGCCGCTGTCCAACTGGAATGACAGAGCTGGAATAGTTCCGAGATCCGACGCATGACGCCATTGTGCAGAACTCCCCTTTTTCATTCTACTAGCGACATCACGCAATGCGTTCCGTGCAGTAGCACTTTTATTGGCTAATGGCTATTAGGCTTCCTCCTCTTGTCTTATAGGCTGCACGCGCAGTGTTCCTCACTTCCCGTGTGTCAATATTCTAATACTACAGCGAGCTGCCGTCTGCAGATCGTCCTAGCACTTTACTTCAGTTTGCTCGGCGCTCCTGCTGCCTACCACAGATAGTAGTGATAGGCCGTTTCGTTACATTCCGGTATTCGTTACTACTCTTTACTTTACAAATGATTACTTGTTACGTTGTACTTGTTACTTAATTACTAGCTACATTTTACCAGGCCGTTCGTGAACACAGAAAGAGTTACCCATATTCCTTACACGATACTTAACTTAGCACGCTCTTTCACCAAGAATAAAAACCTGGTTGCATAGCCGCAGACTCAACGCAACACATGCATTTTGCATAACATAATAAGTCGAAGGCAGATTAATATAAAGAATAATTTATGTTCAAAATGTTGAGCATTTTTGGGTTCTAAAAAAAGTATGTAAAGCAAATAAATATTAAAAATAATTAGTTAAATTTTTATTGTGACTTAACTTTTAACGGATGACCACGATAATCGTCTATTAGATCCTCACTATTATATTTTCTTTATTTAGGCCTACATCTAAATTTTCATTGAACTTCCCTTTCAAAAAATAAAATATCATAACATTTTCTAAAAAGTAAAAATTATAATTTTTTTTAATTTTTATTAAACACGCCATTCACGTCCCATTTTAATATAACCAACCTGAATACTTTCGCGGCACATTAAAATAGGTTTCTAAAACCGTGAGATCAAAACGACTGATTTATCACGTAATATCCATCCCCTAGACATAATGGTTGTTTCCGCCCACGCTTCGAGCCTTGTTGTTCCAAGCGAGGTGGGGGTGAGGAACTCGTTACTTTACTGCAAACCTTCGCTTCGTTCTTTGGCATGAATCCCGAGACAGCTTTGTGAATACTATAGTAACGAGTAATACCGATAATTGGTACTCGTTACTTCGGATCCTGCGCGGTAACAAATACTGAAGTAACAAATCGTTACTATTCGCCCATCCCCAGCAGATAGTATAGCAGGCGTCCTGTAAACTAGCATTTTATGGAGCCCTTGTTTTTCAACTAAATAACATATATCTGGAGTATAAATAATCAATTTTCATGGATTAATATTATGTAGAACTGTTGTTTTAATAGGGCGTGCGCCGCACACCTCTCACACATTGAATATATACGCATAGTACGTAGCCTGTTATGCATGCGTAATAAGGAACCACGCGCCTTGTCAGAACAGTGACAATAATCTTCTTGGGTAAACGGTTCCACACAATTGGATATGCTTAGCATGACCTAGTGCCTGAAATGTACACTGCGCTGTTTGTAAGTTCTCTGTACGATCACCGACGAGTTATTTAAACACTTTAGGCACTGCAAAAATGCAGTCGTGTAATAGCATAAGTCAAATAATAAATTCTTACATTCTGTCTTACAGGATGGAAGAAGACAGGCTCGTGAATAGGGAGGGAAAAAGAGATGTGTATCCCACTGGCACTGTTCTTTTTGAATCCCTGAAGAACAAGGTATTACAAAGTGCAGGAATTTCATTTGCAAGTTTGGAATTAAAAATTATTTGTATATATAATCATATTACACATAAAAACATATAAATGTATTTAAACTACGAATATAAATGTTACATTCCGCGTGACAGAATTTCGCGCTACTGATTAGCTCCGCGATAATATCATTGGTGATAACGATAAATTTATATTATCGCAGAATATAAAGTTCTCTTGGTATTTAACTTAGAGAGACATTTTAATTTAAAACAAGAATAGTCCGATATAACTAATGAGCATACTTTCACCTACAATGATGCCAATAGTTTTGAATTTCTTAAAATGCATTGATTGTAGGTAGGCCTTAACGTCATGTTGACAGGGATATCATTAGAAATGGAATCAGAAACATAAGCAATACTAGTGAGACAATTACAAATACACACGTGCTTATTTTAAAATCAAGTATCTGAGTCACGTATATCCTGTAAGTTTAAATGAACATGTGTGCAAAATTTGGGTGGAATCAATTAATAGATACCTAAGATTTTTAATGTTTCCATATACCGCTATATTACAAAATGGAGCAGAAAAAGAGTCTCTGCATAGACAATTTCGATGTCTGCAATAGTAACTGCATGTTCACTAAATTTAAGTTGAATTTTGTCACATAGTTTCGTAGATATAAAGAATTAAGGCAAAATGTTTAAATGGCTGCCATTATTAAAATAATTTTCTGACCCAATTAAACATATCATAGTACAACTTGGTTGGCAGATTTGTTAGGAATCGGTATGTTATTTCCAGGGACATTACCAAAAATGAATTTTCCGTTTGGCGCTATCTTAAAAAATGGTGGATAAAAGAGGCTCTGTGTTAACACATTTTATTGTTGTAATACATGCTGCCAGCAAACAATGTTGGTTTGAAATTAGTTATATGGTTTCGTAGGTGTAACGTAAGAAATTATAGTGGTTATATGGCCACCAATTTAAAAATAAGTGTCTAACTTTCTTAAAATATACAAATTTACAAGGCCTACTGTAGTAATACTGTTTTGTCAAATTTGGAAGTAATCTGTTAATTTGTTCCCAATTTATAATATAAAATTTTTATTTTTTACTGTATCCGTATCTCTGAAAATGGCAGTAAAAAGAATTATATTTATTAGCATGTTTTGTGTTTGCAATATATACCTACAAATTACATATCGAGTTTAGTCGAACATTTCCATACGGTGTTGTAGGTGCAGCAAATACATATAAAATAGTTATATAACTGCGATTTTGAAAATACTGGTATAAATCGCATGGCCTATCATAGTATTACTAACACGGAAAATTTGGAGGGAATCGTTTGAGTAGTTTCAAGGTATAAGGTAAAAGCCCACCAAAAACCACGTCCATTTTTAAATGCAATGCTTATATGATGCGGCTGTGAACGTACAAAATTTGAGTGAAATGTGGTAAATTGTTCCCAAGATATGCCATAGCATACTAAATTCGAAAATAGCCGCGCCGTTTTGAAAGTAAGCAGTCGGCGAAGTCAAAACCGAAAAACCACAAGAGTCAGTTGTCGGTTGTTGGTTGTGTACCGAGTTTGGTGAAATTCAGTTAAAGGCTTCAAAATATTTTAGGGACTAACCACACACGCACGCGCTCACAAACACACACACACACCCACACACACACACACACACACACACGAGCAAGTGGTCTCATAAGCCTATCTTTCGTTCGTGAAGTAGGCTAAAAACGCAGTGCTACAAGCTGAGGTCCCGAGAAAAAAAAAATGGTCTTCACTTTGTTACAATACTGAACAAGGAAGTAAGACGGAGAAGTCTTTCAGAAAATAGAACCGTAAAAACATATATGTAAGGGTGTGCAACGTGAACATGTGCAACAACATGATATCACCTTAAGTGATATTATATAGAACCCCAGAACTTGCTAAAGTAAAATTACAGCTAAACGTCATGGATTCTGTAATACAAGGACAATGTGAGCGGATGATTACAAAAACCGAACATGATCAAATTGTTATTTCCGTGTGAATTCGTCTAGATGCATGGAAATATATTTCGTCTTCCAAACTCTGCAATAAAAAATTTTGAACGACATTGCCTGAGTTTGTGAATTAACTGTAAGTACATGAGAGAAATTGTAATCAAGCAATAAATGAAGAGTCAACCATCAGCTCAGCAACAGACTGTCACACACTGACATCGCTCAGTTGCTCTCCCTAATGTGAAGAACTAATTAAACTTATTTATGCTATTTGCACAGTATGAGAGTACAAATGAACTTAAACGAGAATATTCCAAATGCCGAAATTTCGCAGTTTCCTGTAGAGGCGTAGCAGTGGAGTCACGCCCCTCCCCGCTCCTGATCAACCATTTTTCGTTTAATCAAAACGTTTTAAACAATTAATACAGTAAAATGTTACAGTGATGTTCACGAAGGGATCTTAGAAGCTTGTTTTACCTACAAGCAGTTGCACTGTTCATCCTGTTCCCAATGTTAATAACCTGCGCACGTTAAAGCTGTCACATTACTTCAGGGAGCAGCAACTAGGAAGTGGAGCGCACCATATGTCTGTGCTTCGAGTTATGAATATAAACAGTTGCACGGTAGTTTGAATTACTGGCCTACAGTATATATTCAAATTTACTTCAAATTTTTCAAAATCATTCTTATGTTTTGCTTTCAGATACTGCTTACGTATCCTTTCCGCAGTATTTAAATAAAAAAATTTGATGTTACTTTTTTGTTTTACCTGCCAAATAATTTTTATACGTTCTTGAGCTGTCCAAACTACGGTGATATATTATTTCAGAAAGCACAACATACAAACATCTGCAAATCATTACCATATTTACGCCACCTTTATGAGTTTAAACAGGGTGTCTTTTGACGATGGTTATTACAATTATTATTTCATATATTATTAAAATAGTTGTGTTTCTCATGATATAGCATGAAAAATTATTGTAGCCTAACTTTTATTTTTCCTTTATCCTCATTTTCGGGAGAAAATTATGTACGTGGTAGACGAATTAAAAACGTGAGTATACGACATCGCGAAAATTATAACTAACTAAAAAAAAAACTAAGACAACTTAACAAGAAGAGCAACGATAACACAACATCGTTCCATTTGTGATTAGCCAGCGATACCACGTGGTGCAGAGTCACGAATCACGTATCACGCAACACGCAAATTTAGACATTGGCAAGCTTTTCCATCACGTAAACGTTACGTGAAATGATCGTAATAGGTATCCTTGAAACACTTTAGTGAGTACGTAGCCGGCTTACATGAACGTGTTGCTCGTTACTTCTTATGTGATAAGTGAAGTCATCGAAATCCCGGCCTAAACCTCTCCGACTGGAGGGTGTTCTTGTGGTTGAAAAATAGCGTGCCATGTAAAAGCAAACTCGTCGCTGACGGCGAACCAAACTTTCAAACGGTTTGTAATCTTGAGGACCTGTACATAGATGTATCACGCTTTTTACGGCACGCTTCAATTAATTCTATCTGTAATTCTATTGTGTAAAAAAATTATATTTAAAGATTTTTTTGTAACCTTTGAAAGTTTGCACTTAAATATTCCACATGTGGTAAACTTTTATCCTATTTGCTCCAGCTAGGCAATTAATGTATTAAACGAACCATATTTTCTTATTGTAATTAATATTTGACCGTACAAGTCACGCTGCATTAAAAAAATCGCCAATTCTTGCATGGTGTTTTTTTTCCTAAATTGCTGGTTTTCAAAAGCCAGACTTACTAGAGAAACTTCATCCAAAGCCAGTTGACACTAACCCTATTCATTACAAATAAAATAAACTACTTTAAAGAAAAAACATTTTATTAAGGACATGACTTTATTGTATTGATGAAATACGTACACTCTTTCTAGTAAGCGAGTCAAGTGAGGGAGAAACGAACGCATTACACAAAACGTTTTACAGTAAATGCATAAAAAAATTTTCTATACATTTCTTAATCTCATAAGTTCTGTAATTAATTTAAAACAACATAATGTTTATGCGTTCTGTACATAAAAGTAATAAATACAAAACTTACAGCTGTCAAATATATGAGTCAAAGCACAGTCTGTGTGTAAAACTACAAAAGAATTTCACAATACGCCGTAAATACAATACCTTAATTACTAAATCAAAATACATTACATAAGGAAACTTATCTGTATGCAAAAGAATAAACCAATTATAAGACACGTAGTAAGTACAAACTTACAGCGATTAAAAAATATAAATACAATTTGGAAAAAAAATGTCACGCCAAGAAAACCAAATAACATTCTTAAATACAATAGCACATAGCTACAATTCTCAAAACAATCTACAAATCAAAACTACATTATAGACAACAAAACTGTTCTACGAGAAAGCAAAATATTGTTCTGAAACAAGACTTGGCAAATTAACAATACATTATGGACAATAATATGCCCTGTACAAGAAAGTAAAAATCTATATTACACATCACAGATACAAGATTTACAACACTTGCAAAGTTAAAAATACATTATGAAGAACGTAGAAATTGCTATTATAAAACATAACTCTTTCAAGATATACAAAAATCTGCAAATTAAGAATGCATTACAACAAGAAAGTGTTCTCTGCAAGAAAACATATACAGTTCTGAAATACATAACAAATGCAAGATTTATAATATATAAAAAAAAATTAAAAATACCGTATGAAGAAGAAAATGTTCTGTACGAGAAAGTAAAAATGTGTACAGCCCAAACTAAATATAAAGTTAAACAACGGTAGATATAAAATCAATAATTAATTTAATCAACAATATGTAATTCGTAACATTTTCAAGGCTCAACAACAATTGGCAAATTAAAAATACATTATCAATCACGATGTGATTAATATGCAATAATTATATAACACATAATGAAATAAATTTGATTGTGGTTCAGCTTTCGGAAGAAAAAAATACTGCCTCACTGCAAAAGTTTTTACATCTTTTTTTTTCTGGGAGACAGATAAGGACTTTGTGTTTTTCAGCGTATTCTTTATTCGATGAATTTCGTTGACCGACTCCATTGAGGTATTTAACTGGTACGAAAATTCTTAGCGTTACAAAAGTTGCAATAATTTTTTCAAGGATATCATTAATTTACTTCTGTCGAAATGGTGGTGGTAATTTTTCTTTTAAAGCCGTGCTTTATGCGAAACGTAGGGCCCAGACACCGCTGAAAAATAGTTTCCATTTCCTGGACTTTCTCCTGGAACGTATGTGAAGGCTGGAACAAGCCACCACAGGACAGATGCTGTGCCCACGATGACATGTTCAAGTAATTTTTTCCATTAGTATGGCAACTCAGTTCAGGGAATTCGCAGTGAAATTTTTTTACTAGCCAGCCTGCTAAGTATTGGAGTTCATCTATGAAACACTCTTCTGAGACTGGATTTTCTGTATTAACTGGCAGCAGTTCTATTTTAGCCAGTAAATTAGAGCCACCTTCAGTATCATGTTGCCTTTCACAGTCTCCAACAATACCGGTACTTTTAAAAACACTACTGACAATGAATTCTTCCGGTCCAGCTGCACCATCTTGTGTGTTCAATTCAATCTTAACTATACTTGGGTTTTTTCCGCAATTTATCATTCTCAGCTGGTTTAGTGCATCAATATGAGACGGGCGGTCATTCACTCCTCCTAATGTCATTTTGGCTAAACAAATTTTATAGGCAGTCTTGGTTGGCTCTGTGGGACAGAACGTATTTAATGCTGGGGTACTGCAGTTGCAGATCCGAAAATAACTGCTTGATGGAAGTTATGGATGTATTAATGGCCTTCCGAAAATTTTGTAGTGATTTTTGCCCCGTAACATTTTATTTCATTAATATTTCCTAACAGTAAATTTAAAATGCGATTTTGTGCTTTTTTTATTCAAAATAAAGCACATTTGGGTTGAAGTGTTTCAGAATATTGCTTATTTAGAACATAACTGCTCATCAGATCAAACCAGGAGTTTATTAAATCAATGAAATCTGCAATGATGGGGGCTTCCTCTAGTTTGCTATTTTTTCTAATTGCAGTTGCTGTTGTGTGAGATAGTAACTCAGCGGCCAGTCTGACTTTCTCTCTTTGAGTTTTTCTACATTATACATTAAGTGTAGATAACGTGTGACAAGAATGCACTTATAAAGATGTGATATCCACAATTAAATCCTTTACTGAATATTTGTTAGCAAAGTTTCCACTGGGCCACATGAAACCATTGTCAAAAAACCAGTTTATAATGAGTTTGAGAAGATGTGGCACATCAGGTAAAAAGTAAATGAAGCATTCACTTGATACTGGATAACAGAATGTTATATTGGAAGCAGACACACCTAATCCTTTCCAAAGTGCTACGTTGCCACCACCACATTCTCCGACACATGGTACAACTCGAAACACAGAGTTATACAGCTGAATTATAACAAAGTTCAATATTAATACTGTTATTTTTTGTCGAAATCTTTTAATACTGTCTACCTTCATGGACAAGAAATCTCTTGCCATTATCACTTGTGCTTGACTGTGTAGCCCCTTAATGCGACCTGCAGCTTTGTCATACTCGTAGAAAAGTTGTACCAGTAACAATTGCTTGCCCGTAAAAGTTTCTACGTAAAATACACTATAATTACATAAAATGAGCGCCGACAATTTTACGAATAAGTTTTATCATATTTTTTGCAGTATTATTGCAAAATGAAGAAATATTTGTAAGGGGAAAGAGTTCTTTAAAAAAAAACTTACAAGAAATAAACGACTGAGCTTTACGTTTTAAGATCGTTATATTTATGAAGTAATAAAATATTAATAAAATGAGAAGTATTTGTGAATATAAAATACCTTAAACATTTAAAATAAAATGTGAATATATATTTTAAGATAGCAAATTTTTTTCCTCAATTACCTGTCTCATTTATATACTCTTAATATAATAAATTTTTATTCCGTAGGAATAAAAATTACTACATTATAAACTGATACTAAATTTGATTGTGAATTTAATTACACCAATTACTGAGCGCGGTGGTGCAATGTCAACACGTTGGACTCGCATTCGGGATGATGCAGGTCCCTGTCCCTGTCCGGCCATTCTAATTTTAGTTTTCCATGGTTTCACTCCAGTCAAATGCTAGTATGGTCCGTTAATATAGGGCATGGCCGATTTCCTTCAATTGTGGTGGTTTTGTGTGTGCGCGTCTCCAATGACCCCGCTGTCGACGAGACTTTCAGCAAACATAATAAAAAAAACATATTAAATAGAAAAATTAACTTACTTTTACTTCATTAAATAGTGGAACTGTTGATTTGTCCCCTTCCTTCAAGTCTAGAACACAAATTTCCATAAACATCGGTACTTCCTTAAGTATTACTTCCCTCATATTGATGCGTGACGCCCAGTGACGCAGTGATGATAGCGCGGGAAGAGGAAAAAGAATTTCATTGCGAAGGAACATGTATCCTCTCTTTCCAAAGTACCTCAAAGTATTGTATATGGCTTATTAACGTCCCCCGGTGTTTTGCCTCAAGGCTTACAAACTGACTTATGGTAAAAGCCATGGAGTGTCAGTGAGCAGGCCACGTCATCCGCGATAACAACAATGTATTTTTAAGGACTAGCAACAAGACTACTGGCCAAGGGAGGTTGGCCCGAGCGAGCCGTTTGAGTAACGGTACATTGAGTGGTGCGCGCTGACGTCACTATGACGCAGCGACTGGCCAGTCGAGACTGCAGCTAAGGGCAAAACTTGTATCTAATACTCGTTTGCACGTTGGTACGGCTACTGTTTTGCAATAATATATCAAACATTTTATTTCCTTTGATATACTTATATTGCTGTCAGAAAAAAAGATTTATATAAAAATAAAATCCGCTTTAACTTAAGCAAGAAAAAAGTAGATGAACATCGCGTTTCATGCTCATGGAATCATTCCGCAGAATACCCTCCTGGAATTAGCTGAAGATAACTGTTAAATATTAATCAGACCTAATGAAACCAATATACTCAAATTATATATACATAAATCTGTCCTGTGGTGTTCAAATAAATTAACAAAAAAAAATGTAATTTTATTATGTTAGCAAAAGTTACGTATACAGTATATGTAATAACAAAGTTCTTACACAAAAACAAGCATGCTGACGAATATCAATATATTACCTTAAGGTCAGTGCTTCTGAAGAAGCCGTGCAAGCTTTCTCTGATTATTCTTTTCCGCACACATGACTTTCGCTTGACAATTTAAATGCCGCATTCTTATAAATGTCCTAGTTCTAGCAAACTTCTTTACCGCCTTTTTGTCGACCTGTGAAAATTGTTCGACCAGTTTCACGAAAACGTTTTACACAATACATTTCTAGTTTTGTAAGCCGAACTCGTGGTGTCTATTACACATTTATTCGGCGCACTATAGTGTCCCACAAATGTTGGTGATGGGACAGTTAATTTTCCACGACTCACCTACAAATAAAAAAATATGAGAAGACACGTTTACATCGCAAAAAGCATACGAATTCAAATTAATTATAACGTAGCGGAAATTTTCAAGCCCTCGTTCTCACTTTTACGAACAAAATATCCAGCTACGTATCTTAACGCTTCATTTTCTTCCCACGGTCTTATCAAGGACGTGACCATAGCTTCNGGTCTTATCAATGACGTGACCATAGCTTCTTCTTGAACCTCCTCATTTTCTTCATTTCCGATTTCTGTGGCATTCACACTTCACTCAGTGAACATCTGGCTAGTCGGATAAGGCTTTATCTTGAACCATCGTCCTCAACACATTCTCCTTGCGGTAGAGGAAGTTCGTATCCCAGTAATATTTGCCAGAACCTGTACTTAAAAACTTTTGGTGATGGATTATCATAAGTACTACTGATACTTCTGCGATGGGAAACGAAACTTTCAAGGAAGTTCTTGTTAAAGCGATATTTTATGCAAGTTATTTCAATGAGTTGGTTTTCTGGAGATAATTCTGTGAGCCACGTAAATATCGTATAGATATTAATAAACCTTTCTGAAATGGCATAAGTGTTTTGTGTCCTACGATTCTCATGTTAAGCATCATTTCTTCCATTTCTATAATTATTTCTAACTGCTCCTTCAAACGAAACCCGAATGAGTGAAACTTGTATTCATCACATCAAAAAACTCTTCAACTAAAAAAAAAAAAATTACCGATTTCCGGGTGTTCAGGATATTTTGATGACTGTCGTGTTGCTGTGTGGTACGATAACAATCGTACAGCAAATTTTATTTCCTGGCGAGTATTTCCCTTTAACTGAATGTGAAGAGGTGCAAGTTGTTGAGACAAACTTCAGTTCTGTGTTTTCAACTATGACTTGCACGTAACATTTTTTCCACGCGAGAGTTGTATTCCATAATCCAAAAAATTATTTCATAACAATGTTATGGCATATAGCATATCTGCGAAAACCCCTACAGGATTTGTACTGTGGGGGTTTTCAAACGTTGTGCTGGATGGTGATATATTCAATTCTTTTCATAAGCCTATATTACTTTCGCCTATGTCACAACTGCAACGAAAGAAAATTACCTTTCTTCAAGTGTTCTTATTATTCCGAAAAGAAATTTTTTGTCAGTTTTCAATCTATAAGTGATACAATATAGGCTGTTTCCACTTTGAAGCCAGTCCTCAATCCATAATAACTTGTACATTTATATTTGGCCAAATTCATCTTCACTTTGATCATGAAATAATCTTGAATCTACATTCATGTCTTCAAATGACAGAATTGTTACCCGCTCTATTTCATTTATGATTTAAGATGTAACTTCAAGGACTGCCAACACTTCAGTTTGAATGCCTGGCGTACACCTTGAATTTTGAGTCCATTTTAGGAGAGTCAACAACCCCGGAAGTGGCAAGCCCACTTTATTTCTAACGTAGACATAGGCTTTCTGAGAAATTTACCTGAGATTGATAGCAGCCTCAATGTCTTCTTTTTCCCAGCAAAACTTATTTTTAGTTAGTAACCTGTTAATTGGTTTAGGCACGAAAACGTTTTTCAAATTGTTCCGCGTTTCATTTTTAACTCATAATGTATAATGCTTAATGCAAAATTTTAATTTGCAGCAGCTGTTGTTTCAACATTTAGTTTTCATTTTCCAAACTGTTTTCGTCTCTGGTTTATTTCATTTTCTAGGTCAGATACTTTAATTTTCAATAACATCATTTCTTGTTCCACGGTCTTCAATTTCGCTGACAAATTAGCCTCTGATTCCATCTCTTCATCAGACTGAGTGACATATCTGAGCGTGTTTTTCATCATTTTTGGCACTACTGTGTAAAGAATCGTACAACTTACGTTTTTTTTTTTTTTTCAGAATCGTGAAATTCTTCCACAGCTTACTCTTCACGCTTCGTGAATGGAGGCGTTGTTCTCTGTCACGGGACGTGTTTTCAATTTTATGCTGTAGATTTAAATGTGGTACAGAACATTGCTTTAAAACTTTTCATCTCTTCTGACCTGTAGGTCTCTTTCGAAGTTTTCAGAAACGAAGTGATCCAAACAAATGCTTACATTATTTTCGGATTGACCTTGTCTATCGCTTACAAGTTAATACCCGTTGTATAAAAATATCAGGGTCGTCTGGAAATCTATGAAAACTTTACGCACTGTCACTATGTCCAGAAACGTTTCTGCAAGTTGCAACCACACAAGTGTGCCTATACAGTCACATCCACGACTACGACGAGGCACTAAGAAAAATCAGATTTAATGTGTGATTGTGGTTCACAGTAACAAAAAACTAGAGACTTTGCCATTTGTACGAGCGTAATACCGCAAGTAATTGCAATACAAATATGGCATTGGAAATGCAAACAGCATACTAAATTATGTAAAAATGTTCAGGTATAATTACGTGTTGAAAACGAAACAGGGGCCCCATTTTTTTAACTATCGGGAAAAATTCTCNACTAAATTATGTAAAAATTTTCAGGTATAATTACGTGTTGAAAACGAAACAGGGGCCCCATTTTTTTAACTATCGGGACAAATTCTCTAACGGATTGTTTTGATACTTCCATGCTGGTAGCGAGTGTCGCGATGCCAAAATGTAAACTTTTGAGACTACTAGCAACTGTCTAGATAAAATGTATGGAATTTTTAAGAATCGATTTTACAACTTGGCATCGTTGCATTTCGTCTCTCATCAGCGAAACTGAACCTATCACGTTAAATCTGTTGAAGTAGGAAAATTTGTTTTAAAACTCATAAATACATATTTTATTTGTTTGCAGATAATCTGGGATAGGTACGAGTAATTGCAACTACCTTAAAAAAACAAACTTTCTCCAGTGACAACGAAACTATTAACTGATAAACAGGCTGAGTATAAAAGAATACCCTAAATTTGAAGGTCTATATTATCAAAACCAAACAACCTACAACCTTGATTGACCAATCAAATAAACCGTGGAACTGTGAAGTTTGTTTACCATACATTCAGAAATGTTCAATTTGACCACCATGAGCTGCCCGAACGACATCTACGTGATAATCAAACTCGTCCCACGCTCTTGTCAGCATGTCCGGCGTTGTGGTTCGAATGGCGTTCGTAACTCTCGGTTTGTGAGGTGGTGAGGGGGTAACAAGGTCGCATTCGACACGTCAATGTGAAGAGGATGGTCTGATGTTGCCTTTAAGTGCCGAGAGATGACACTGGGAGCGTCTGTCGTGGCACTATGAGCGTGTGTTGTGTGTTAGTCCGCATCACGATGGCGAAGGAACAACAGAAGGCGTTATAGTTGTTTCCTCAGTTAGAAGAGGCGGCGGGGGACTTCATTTTCCAACAGGATGGTGCGCGACCCCATTGGCACCTAGCTGCTCGCGGATATCAGAACGAGACGTTGCCGCAACGCTGGATTGGTCGAGGAGCAGCTGGTGACCAGGATATTCATAACTGACCCCCAAGAAGGCCAGATCTTACTCCGTGCGACTATTTTCTATGGGGATTCATCAAGGATCAGGTGTTTCGTCCACTATTGTCTGCTAACATTGACGACCTCAAAACGAGAATTTCGGATGCCATCCAAACCGCAACTCCGGACATGTTGACAAGAGTGTAGAACGAGTTTGATTATCCCGTAGATGTCGTTCGGGCCGCTCGTGGTGGTTACATTGAACATTTATGAATATATGGCAAACAAACTTTACAGTTTCACGGTCCATTTGATTGGTCAACCAAGGTTGTAGGTTATTAGGTTTTGATATTATAGACGTTCAAAGTTGGGATACTATTTTATACTCAGCCTGTGTGTGTATATATATATATATATATATATATATATATATATATATATATAGAAGTCAGAAATCGGTAATCCACAGGAACTGTTATTTTTCATTCAGATTAGTTTTTTTTTTCTTTAAAGAATTTGTATCGACCTAAATACACTAACATTTGCCATTAAAATAACTAAGACCGTGAAAGAACATGTTAAACAGTTAACTCATATTGTCGCTAGATATAGGTTTAGTATTAATTAAAAATATATTTAAGAAAATTTTATATTGTAATTACTTTATCGCAACTTTATTCATAAAAAAAACAGTAAAACGCTTTACCATGCTGACATTCCGGCAAAGGTTATTAACCATAAACTAGTTTTCATTAACGTTTGCATGTCTAGAACAAATTTATTACGTTTCGATGCACAGTAATAACTATGTTTAACTACTACAGCTTTTCTTGAAAAAATGTTATGTTTCAGCAGTTTCGTGTAATATTTCACATGAAATTCTTTGCAATTCTATAAGCTATCCACTACCAACTTAACTTTATTGGCACAATATTTGCATAGATATTTATTTGCCGTGATAATTTGATATTTGGTAATAGTTTTACTCTCCCTTATTAAATACATTTGTAAT
Source organism: Clitarchus hookeri (assembly GCA_002778355.1). NCBI lineage: Eukaryota > Metazoa > Arthropoda > Insecta > Phasmatodea > Phasmatidae > Clitarchus > Clitarchus hookeri. The sequence continues at coordinate 372,662 of NQII01001195.1, read as the reverse complement.
AAACTACGCGCGAGTGTATTTTCAAGTTTCCTACATCACACAAAGTATTATAAGACAAATCTATAGAGGAACGGCGATTCCGGCAGCTGCCTAGCTGTCGGATTCATTTCGACACTTCATGGATCGATTCCGGTATACAATTCCTTTATCGGATGTTCAAAAATTGCCTTTGGGCATTTCGATAGCGGAATTACGTCTTTCCTCTAGAGGAATAACTCCGATGGTTTCAATAATTGGGCTTCAGGTCGGGTTAAACCACGGTCTGAAACTAGCACTTAATATCATGTGGGCGGTCTTAGACTCGGGGGAGCGCTGCGCCGGAGTGACGTCACGCACCACCCTCCGAAGTACCGTTACTCAAAACAGGCGAGACGACTCAACCTTTTCCTCTATTTGTCTTGCATTAGCAGTACTCCGGTCATGTGTATGACAACAGACATGCCAGTATGGACGATGTGCACATAGGAACAGCCAATAATACAGTTTTGTAAATCTTTCACTATTGATTACAGTGGTTGGGAGCATTTAAGATTCGCTTTTTTTTCTTGTATATAATATTATGGCAATAAAAATTTACATTCGTCTATATCCACTGGTTGAGGTGATTGCCTGAAATTCTAATGTGTTAAACGCCAGTATGTTCCTGTTGAGCAAACAGGAACGAATGCGAATGCGTTTTCATTCTATAGTGAAACTTATATTGGGAGTCTTTATTTCCAGGAAATTTACTACGCTTTCTATTATTTTTCACGATGTTAGAGCATAATGGTTGTGCCAGATATCTTGTTTTGTAATAATAAAATGTAAGCTAAATTTTTTTGTATTTTGAATTGTAGTGAAAATGTTTTTAAAATCAATTCCGGCCGGATGGTTTAGTCTAATCATCTGTTGATACAGTAGCCCTTCTAACGTTGTGTTAATACGAATGTTGGTAATATTTTGATATGCATTTTACATAAAATTCTCCGCAAAGCACTTCGTAGCAACGAATGATTTTATTTGATGCTCTGCATAAGTGACGATAGCACACTACTGGACAAAATTGTGCACAAAAAAAAATATTCATTCATGTAACAAGCAAGCGTTACACTTTGAATTGCTAGGGATATTAAACGAGATACCTAGGTTACTTGTGTTAGCTTAAACGTACAAATATACACTGAAATGCCAAAAAAAACTGGTATAGGCGTGCGTATGCAAATAACAGACATGTGGAACCAATCAGAGTAACGCGATGTGGTCGGCAGCTAGATCGGTTACTGCTGCTACAATGGCAGGTTATCAACATTTAAGTGAGTTTGAACGTGGTGTTATAGTCGGCGCACGAGAAATGGGACATAGCATCTCCGAGGTAGCCATAACATTTGGATGTTCGCGTACGACCATCTCAAGAGTGTACCGCGAATATCGGGAATCCGGTAAGACACCACATCTTCGGCATCGCTGCGGCCGGAAAGAGATCGTGAACGAACGTGACAAACGACGACTGACGAGAATCATTAAACGTGACAGACGTGCCACCCTTTCTCAAATTGGCGCAGATTGGATTTGTGGGAAGCCCTGCAGGATTCATGGTGTGAATTGNGGAAGCCCTGCAGGATTCATGGTGTGAATTGCCTCCAGCATACCTTCAGACATTAGTCGAGTCCATATCACGTCGTCTTGAGGCACTTTGCAAGCTCGGGGGGCCCTACATGATATTAGGCAGGTGTACCAGTTTTTTTGGCTCTTCAGTGAAAACTGCCATGTTTAAAATCTGTTAATGTAACAGTGAAATAGTATTATAGTAAGGTTTTGAAAAATTATCACTACAAACCTCTTGAGCTTTTTATATTGCATTTAGTGTACGTTAAACTTTGTTTTTCTTTGTGCACTATAAATATATAGTTTATATTGGGGTTTAAAAGTGTGTTAGATTAGGCTGCTGCCTTAACTTCGACACCAAACAAAAGACACATAATTAAATAGTATTCCACGTAATTTTTGTTAACCACTAATTAAAAAATATTAATTTATTTGCCCGAGCATAGTAATGAGTAACTAATGTAATTGTTTATAATTTACAATGTACATATTGGCTGAAGTGTAAATGGAGCTGTTATACCTCAGGAAATACGTCAGACTTGAATATATAGTTTTTATTACGAAGGAACAAGTAACAGGTTGTTTCTTTCAAGTATGTTAACATATTTGTGCAGTAAGTCACTCTTACATTATATGAAAAGCAGACGGTTATTTACGTAAATGGTTTAAAGAACAAATAGCCTTACAAAACGTTTGTAGACAGAAAATAAAAAATTTACTTAAATCAGGTGACTCTTGCTGATCAATATTTTCACTGTCTAGTGAATACTGATCCCCTTTCCCCAATGCATAAACTGAAAGTGATCTTCAGTTATGTAACTCGTAGGAAGAAGGTAGTATTTTTATCGCATGTNATGCATAAACTGAAAGTGATCTTCAGTTATGTAACTCGTAGGAAGAAGGTAGTATTTTTATCGCATGTTAATTTTCCTCGCATATTTCACTCTACTTAAAGGGGCAGTCTTATGTGGTATGTGTACGGTTGTGTCTGTCAGGTGTGCGCGATAACAGTGTTTACCTACATGGACGTATGTCTGCATCTATACGTACGTAGACAATGCATGCATATATGTTTCCAACCAATAACTTCTTCGACATAGCCATCTGACAACACCAAATAAGGTACTGTATCAGATGTAACATTTTCATTCTTTCATAGTTTCAAAATAAGCCTGAAGACATTTTTAAAACAGTTATATCGAAGTATTTAAAACGTGTCTTATTTTCTCAACGTTCGAAGAATACTTTTCTATGTAAACAGGATGTAAATGGCTCTAAATAATATGAAATATAAATTTTCTCGCAGATTGAAAAATAGCAGCCACCTNAAACAGGATGTAAATGGCTCTAAATAATATGAAATATAAATTTTCTCGCAGATTGAAAAATAGCAGCCACCTGGTTGGAAAGTATTTTAATGTGAAATGAAAGAAGTTATTACTTAATTGGTTGTTGAATAAAAATATGACTAAATAAGCGAATGAACCAGCATGACTGTAAATGACAAAATATTTGATCCTATTCTAGTAACTTAGTGGGCCAGTACTGTACAATAAAAGCAGAGGTTGTGTTTGTTGAAGAATGTGTAAATTGTCTGAAAATTAATTCACAGTACATGCAACGATGAAAATAAAATATATACACCTGCGAGATACTTCGTGAAGCTTCCGTAAGTCACTAAGAAATAAAAGAAAACGGCCTGATGATCAGTTCAGGATTGCAACCACTCTTACGTAAAACTTAAAATATCGAAAAAAATTTGTTTTTATTTTGAATGTTTTGAGATATATAATCAAACATTTAATATATAATGGGTTATGGGAGGGAGGGGGGATGTTAATTTTTGTCAATATGCCCATACGAAATGTTTTTGTTTTCTTGATAAAATATAGCAATTCGTCTATTTCCTACATGCAAACCCTCACACATGGAGTCTGTTACCGTATCACAGCCGGAATGGTGCCCATGGTTGTGCTTCACAACAAGAATACTCAACTGGTCACATTCCGATACCTCTACAATACGCAGTATGAGCAAACAAGAAGTCGTATCTGTGTGGTGCCTGCGTCATTTTACTTTCGACCAACATTTTTCACTGACTGCAACGAGGCCAGGAGCACGAGTTCTTCATGCGATGACGTCACGTTAGCGGCAATTTGTTGAACGTTAGGTAAGAAATTTGGAAGANCAGGAGCACGAGTTCTTCATGCGATGACGTCACGTTAGCGGCAATTTGTTGAACGTTAGGTAAGAAATTTGGAAGAAGGCCGTTATTTGTATGCATCTAGAAGTAGTGTATGTTACCTTTTTTAGTCTGTAAAATGTTTCAAGGAGCTATGTTTAATGCTGCTAAGGTGACGTACATCGTCTGATTTAAGTTGTTCTAGGAGGAATGTTGTTCATATAATCTATGATACACCACTAGCCACTGGCTGTCAGAAAGGTGCACTCGTTCATTAAGTAGAGTTAATTGTAAATTACAAAATGTAGAATTTCCTGTATACCGTATTTTGCAAATGACTAAAAAGACTAAAAAGCACTAACGAAAATTACCCCTGAGGAAGAGAGGTGCGTGATTTTCCAATTGCCGGGCAGCTGTCAGCGACTCAGCAGGTTTAATCAACACCTCAAACAGTAATAATGGTTCTAAACTAACTTTACTAGCGGATTTCTGCAATAATTACTTACTAACGAAACATGATTAGGAACTACATAAATAACGCACTGAGAAAACAATACTTAGTTACAGTTAGATGTACCGGAGATATATAGCTTAATTTGATAGGTTTTATAAATGAAATTAGAAAATTTACAGAAGATTTACAGATGTTTCAGACAGCTTTTACCAAGATTAAACTTTTAGTTTTTTTAGTAGCGCAAATCTAACACAACATAATCATTCATAATTATTTGTAGTTTGTAACTGTCAACACTGTCTGCCAGGGCCGGTGCAAAGTAACTCCGTGTCCTAGGCGAAAGACGCCTCTCCCCTTTCTCGTTAGCATTCTTTTTTTTAATTCGTCTCGGGTACACTCACTTATACTAATAGTCAAAAGTCTCACTTGTGAACTTTTTTTTAGATTTAGCTGTACACTTTCGAAACATTTAAAATATAAATCAGTTACATACGAGGCATATACAGAAAGTAAGAGTACTCAATTTTTGTATTGTTAAAAAATATTTTTACTGAAACAAAACTACAGGATATTGTAGGTATATACGTTACATATTTTTCCCGTTCTATGCAGGTTGTAAGTCATGGCACAAGCTTTATGATGCCCTCCTCATAGAACTCTCCCTCCATCTTCTTCGTCCACTCCAATACCCACCCATGTGAGTCTTCAGGAAGGTGAAAAGATGAACATCTGAAGGTGCCAAGTCAGGGGAGTATGCAGGGAGGTTCAAACTGTCCCAACCAAACGAGTTCAAAAGCGCCTTGGTGGCGTTGGCCGTGTGCGGGTGGGCGTTGTCGTGCAACAAACACACTCCCTTCGTCAACATTCCCCTCCGTTTGTTTTGAATTGCTCTCTTGAGCTTTTGTATGGTCTCACAGTATCGTGCTGCAGTAATCGTCTCCCCCTGAGGCAAAAAATCGATCAAGATGATCCCTTTTTGTTCCCAAAACACGGTTGCCATGATTTTATTGACCGAAATTGAGGTTTTGAATGTTTTGGAGATGGGGAACTCACGAGACCACTTAAACACGTTCGATAAGTTCATAGCATCTTCACCATAAACAGTTTTGATCCGTGCGAAGGAACCTTAAGACAACGCGCACCTCGCACTTGGTGGGATTTCTGATTGACATATTTCACAGAAACGGACACTACGAGGCGAGTTGTGCTACTGACGAGGGTCACCGGTACTCGTTATGTTCAGGAGACACCCCTCCCCACTACCACTCAGTGTTGCCAATTGTTGAAAAAAAAATTCCCACAGCACGACAGCCCAACAGTAGTCTTACTTTATGGACACGTCTCGTAGTTATAAATAAAATCACACATAATAAAATAAATAATGAAAATGCCTATATATTCATTGCAGTAAATCATACAATCTTAGAGGCATGCAAATGTTGAACAATAGTTCATAAAAGCGTGATACATGCAAGAATATTAACACAGTGTAGCAGAACCAACAATAAAATTGCAAAGGATTTAATTCATTCATTATTTCCCTACTTCTTTGTAGAGGTTCAAATTTGTTCACTTAAGTCAATGGTTTTGTCTACAAAGATAAGTTGACAATCCTACTGGTCTCCTTCTTTCATAGACGAGCCGTTGTATGTTTCCGTCAACTGTACCTCAGAAAAAGTCCTCGCCGGTATCTACATATACGTGTCGATTCAGCAAAATTCCAAATGAATAAATCAATTAGGCACATTAACTTATAAGATGGACTTACAAATATATTCTAAAACTTTCTGAGACACCTTTCTTGCAACATCTTGTATCTCACTACACATCTCAGTAACATTAACCACCTTTGTAGTCTTCACGAGTCAGCAGTTTTTGAACTTTACACACTATTCAAATACATACCGGGTAAGCTTTTCCTGCACTATTAAACGCCACCAATGATAGATTGCAATAAATATGTTACTAGACAATAGAAATGGTTATTTACCTTAAATAAACTTTGTAGTGATCAGATCAGTTATATGACTTTATACATTTTTATAACCAAGTTATAAACAACGTTAGTTATTCCGTTGACCGTCCTGCCGCCCTCAGCTTCTGGGCGCAGTAGTTCGCCTATATAAACGTGCCGACTGTTTTTTCTGCTTGTTAATCACATTACAGCCCAAAACAGCAAAATTACTTCTTATATGAAAAAGTCATCCAGTGCTGTAAGTTATTTCTTTAAAAGAATGTGTTTTATATTTAGTAAGAATGTGACTACAACTGAAAAAATAATCATTGTCATGTAATATTTTAAGAATAATTTAATTTATAAATTCTTAGGTCAATTCGAGTGTGTTTCTGTAGTGGCGACACATAATACACAACTGCATATTTTAATTTGGTGAGTACAATAGGGTGACCCTTATTTTTTAAATAGTAAATTTTGTTACGCATATGGCCTATTTTTTTTTTTTNTTGGTGAGTACAATAGGGTGACCCTTATTTTTTAAATAGTAAATTTTGTTACGCATATGGCCTATTTTTTTTTTTTTCATTTTACTATATAATACCCGCACAGCAAATTTCAACTCATTTGGAGCACTACAACCTTTGCCNTTTTTTTTTTTTTCATTTTACTATATAATACCCGCACAGCAAATTTCAACTCATTTGGAGCACTACAACCTTTGCCGGCTTGCATCGGAACATGTTCATACAAGTCTCATATTATACCTAAGGCAACGAAAAGCGGAAGAAGAAAAAAGAAAACTAGCTTCATCTACTTCTTCTACATCCCACGAGGTAACACATCAAGAATGACATGGTAGTTTTCTCAACTCTGACGAAGAGCCTTTGTTTGAGACATCAGACGCTGAAGCGGCTGAAACGTCTGGAAAAAGAAGAAGAAAGGATTTTGTCTCACCGAAACTGATAGCTGCTTTGGATGATGCCAACTGAGCATTAGGGACTCCGTATATATTTTTCAGGCTACAGTGGAAGCGCTAGGTCTTAACATCTACGAATACCCAATTAACAAATCATAAATTCAAAGGATTCGGTCTCAAATGTGGAAGGCAAGAGCTGAAGCTATAAAGACTGATTTTCAAGATGGTGTGCCTGATGTAGTCACCGTTCATTGGGATGGCAAATTATTACCAGGCTAGAATGCCAGGAGTCTTAAAGAAGATCGACTTCCAGTCATGACTTCATGTGAAGAAAAGGAACAACTTCTTTGCTGTGCCAAAACAGGATAGTTCTACTGGAAAAGCCCAAGCCGAAGCCGTTATAGTTCTACTGGAAAAACCCAGGCCGAAGCCGTTTTGGAAGCGCTTCATGATTGGAACCTCGATGACCAGGTGCAAATAATGTACTGTGATACCACAGCGTCTAATACCGGTCGCTTAAGTGGAGCTTGCGTTCTGTTAAAAAAAAAAAAAGCTTGAAAGAGAGCTGTTACTGTTCGCTTGTCGCTATAATATTTATGAATTAGTCCTAAAAAGTGTGTTTGAAGCTAAAATACACCAAGTTACTAACAGCCCCGATATTCCGCTATTTAAAAAGTTCAGAGTTATTTGGAACAACATTGATTATACAAATATGCTCAGATTTTGTGAAATAACTTTTCAATGAAGAGAAAATTGATCAATTAGTAATGTTTTATAACAATGAATTGCAAAAAAAATATTGTAAGAGATGACAACCGTGAGCTAATCAAAGAAGAAAGAACAGAAGCAGTACCTTTTACGCTGTGTTCAAAAACACAGAAAACTGTATCGTGACTGTAAAAAGGAGACTTTACAAAGAAATTATCAACATTAATTTTTTGGTGTCTAATATACTTATCTAGTGTTCATTGTTGTTTTAGTTTCATATTATACCTAAAAATAAAATTGTGCTAAGATATAGCCACATATCACGGAGAAGTAAAAAAAAATTATATTTTTAAAATCTTTGGGGCCTAGTCGGCACAGGTTAAAATAATTGCACAAGGGCGAAATTTCGTATCTGAGTAAGCCATGGTAGTTCAAAAAAATATATAAAGGCTTTAGAAAATTTAAAAAAAATAATTTTCTTGTCATATAAGGGACATCCTAACGTACAAGTACAGAAAACAAGTATAATATTGACTCGCACAAGGATGCATAAGATGTTGTGTGGATATTTTANAAGGATGCATAAGATGTTGTGTGGATATTTTATATGAAATATATTACAGATATACGTGATTGTGAAAATATAATTTATAATCTCATAAAAACCATGATCCTAAACACAACTTTCGTTGTTTGATGAGTTTATTATTGATATAATATTTATACACGATAAAAATAGTTTTCGTGTGAAAGATTTTANTGATGAGTTTATTATTGATATAATATTTATACACGATAAAAATAGTTTTCGTGTGAAAGATTTTAATTGAATTTTTACTGGGATTCTAAAGTACAATAATTAATGTGTGGTTTCAACATATCGCAGGTTGTCATCTTGCATATTTCTAGTCATTCGCATTCTCAGAATGTTGGAATGTTTAACTACATTTATTAAACCATTTGTAAATATATCACACAATAACTGAGACACGGTACGTTAATGCGTGCGTGACACCCGATCACCGCTAGCTGGTAGTCGAGAATGTGTCCATAATTTAACCATTAATATACGTTCGCTTAAAGAACTATCAAAGCACTTTACGCAGCTCATTGGAATATTAAAATCAATAGGCATACAAGTAGAGGAACAATGTTGAAAAATATAAGAAGCCTTACTGGAGTAAAATAGGTATCACTCTGTTACCTTATTGTACGATCTACGTAACATCAGTTAATGAAAGTAAGTGCTTTGTAGACATAGTCCTGCCTCTTTTTAGTACAAGCTGAATTTTAGAAATTTTTTTTTAAACAAAATATAGCGATACAATATTTTTCTCGCTTTTTAGGGAAATTGCTTAGTAAAGATTTAAACATTGGCAGTACTTCGGGATTTTCTGTGATAAAACATTTCAAATNCTTAGTAAAGATTTAAACATTGGCAGTACTTCGGGATTTTCTGTGATAAAACATTTCAAATCTGACATGTCTTTAGAAGATTTCCCATTGTTCAGATACCAGAAACTATATTTTCTTCGGACAGTACAGTAACAGAACAAACATGCCTATATCATATAATATTATTTAATAAGTCCACATTTAGGACACTTGATATTGCTTCTTATAACAACAGGTCACACAATTCTTTAAAGGCGTGTCTTAATATGATACAGAATTGAGCCACACAATGCATGTAGTATTGGGACAATATATCGGAAGATTTTCATACTTAAAAGTGTTCACAAGTGTCTGCGTGTCAAATGATCATAACTGACATGTGTATATTCTCGTGTCAGATCAGCGAACATCGTTGCCGAGATCACTCAGCCCATACTTGCAGCCAATTTTCCAGCTTCAATCCCGAAACTGTCAGTTTCATAACAAAGCGCCTCACGAACTGCCTCTGCGTTAATCAAAAACAATAAAAAGTCAATTTAACTTATTTCTTAGGGAATTCAACAGAAATATTCGTTCATATAAATGAATAGATTTTATAAAAAAAAATATCCCGTGTTTTAGTTTTTTTTTAAATGAAAATTTGCAATTTATTTTTAACCCCCTTTTCGGTCTGTTATTTCCAGTGTTAACATTTTACCAAACTATTTCGCTCATGAAAAATAATTAAACAAAATAGTAAAATTATTACAGTCAAACAGGCCACAATATTTTTTCTCCAGTTCAAATAGTCCATATCGCTAGCTTGCCAAGATCTCGCAAGATAACAAATAGTTACCAGCTAAGTGATGAGCTAGAACTGTTACTAAATTCTTCCCCTATTTTTTCCAACTTGTATCTATTTTTGTATTTTCAGTTATTGATTTTAAACAATTAAAATTAATCGATTAATTTTAAATGCCATAGTTTCGTAAAAGTAGCCTTCATAGTTATTTATGAATAAAATAATCAAGATACTTGTAGCAATGACATTGAGTTTGTCATTACATTATTAAAACGAAAACGCGAAAGCACTCCTTAACGACATGTGTTGAATCACACTGATTCCCAGGTATTGTAAATATAAACTATGCTGACAGAAAAATTATATAAATAAAAATTATATTGAGCTGTCTATAACAGTGTCAACCGCAGATAAGCCCCTTTTGCTTTCACAGTGCATTTTCTATTCCTGGAACCTCTTCCATTATCCTCTCGCCAGATGCTGCTGTGTCTGACGTGTTCAGTACGGTCAGGTGGCAGTACGGTCACATGACGCGTCCAGCAACGGTACGATACGGTCAGGTGACGCGAGCGGTTCTTTTGGCGTTTATGCATCTTTTCTTCTAATCTGAATGTCCTTTTATTTAAAGGGAGGCACTCCAGCTTTCATTCGCATTGGTCGAAGAATGTAAGAGACCATTTCCTCCCAGCCATTAAAAAAAATTCACTGGATTGGTCAAGAGAAATGTACGCGGGGAAAGCAACTGGCCGGTCGTTGGCCACTGCCTTTACCTGGGGCGTGGTTTAAAAACGTACGGTCACTTGTCGCTACGAGCACATGACGTACCACCCGTTTGTACCTCAAAACGGTAAAATACGATCCCATGAAATTGATATTGAACCCGTAAATTCTAAACATAAATTTGTAATTATTTTCATTTCAGATGATGTGTCCATGGTCATCCTCTTCCTAAGTGTATGTGGCTAACCGCAGTGCAATAGCTCGATCTACTGAATATAGCATAGCAATACCAGCCAACATGTGCATTCCTGCATGATATCTTTAAAAAAATATTATAAATAAGACATGGTATGCACTGAGTTTAATTCTTCGTACCCAAAAGTGACGCAAGACGTGTCCAAATATTCACTTTGTCGAAGAAATTCTTTCTACAATACACAAAATGATGCACAACATTCACAACCTTGAACACATCTCACTCAACTGCATGCAAACTACGTCGTACGTGGAGGGACGTCTGACCACAGTTGGCTAGCACTACCACCTAGCGGGAAGTATGTGTACTATTACGTGTCTGGGTCTACCCACTGTCCGAGACTATCCACCTCTCCCCTAAATTCTTGACCTTGACCGACATTTACGATATTTGTGAACGTGATCGTGATCCTGGGGAACTTAAATGCGAAATCTTGAGGATGATTACAAAAAAAATTGGAAAACAAATTGAAAATTGGGGAATAATTACATTATTGACCTACATTATTGAACTCGACTGCCATCATGTATATCTGTGATCTGGACCCTCATGCAGGCGTACCATGGGGTTTGATTGAGGTTAAAAAACCCCAATAAAAGTCACATACATAAATGCTACAAATGTAAAAAAATAAGAAATATTTCATAATGATCATAACTACCATATTTAATTTCCATAACTGTAACCTTAACCCCAGAAAAATTAAAACTAAAATATTGAGACAAACTGGAAAAAAATACATAAAAACAAACTAAGTGGAAATTATAAAGAAAAAAATTATATACCATTTTACATGATTTAATAATGGAAAAATTTTACAAGTTTAGGGAAAAGTCGGAAAATTCTACAAAAATCTAATTATTTCTCAAAAATATTCATATAGAATGTAAATGTAGGGTGCGATTCTTGTAAAGATGCCAAAGCACACCCACAGCCAGTATGGCGATCAGCAAACGAATGACCCCTACCACTTTATTACATTGGCTGTCTTATCGACCCCCCCCCCAACTGCACCTCTCCAACGAATGATAGACTTTACCTCACACCCGACCCATTTATCCACCATAGCGCAAACCCAGCAGTACCACTAAACTGCGCTAGTAATTAACGATAATGTCACACTACTCGCTTGTATATGGCTGTTGGTCAAGATATGTTTTGACCACTGCAGATGAAAAATGTGGTCAAATTCGCGCCACGTCTCAGTTCTTTGTCTGATGAAATATTTCGGGATGTTTGTAGCATTCAGTCTGGTCATATTTTTTTTTTGTTACACTTATCCAACAGTTCGCGGGATATTATAAGTCATGCCCGTGATTGCATATAGCATATTTTCATATCTGAGAAAAAAAAATGCTCAAACTGCAAGTGCCAGTTCGGGCCAGCGATTTATTAGATTATAGGAATCAAGATTCAGCATTAATTTTATTGCGCACCTGCGACCAGCATCCAGACTTTGTCTATGGTTGTACCATCGCTGACTCCAGCTTGACTGCCTATGTTATCAGCGACGCCATTCACAAACCATAATGGTTAGATCCTTTAAACATGGTAAGTATGAAGTCAGCTCAAGTGATATACAGTCTGATACTCCGTGCTCTCCTTTGCCATAAATTCGTCATTTCCATTAATGATTGATTCAATATTTCAGTCATTAAAAATAATATCTCAATATTTCCAACAATATTTGAACATTGCAATAAATATTTTAATAATCCATGTATGAATCTTTCGGTATTTAATGAAATCTTTCAATTAATCTTTCAATTATTCAATAAATATTTCAATCTTTCAATCCATTTTTCAATCTTTAAATCAGAATTTAAATCTATCAATAAATTTTGGTCAATCTATCAATCTTCCTATCAGATTTGAGTTTTTTTTATTAACCATTTAATCAGTCTTTCAATGCATCCTCAATCCATAGTCAAACAATAGGTTTGTCTTCTGTCCCTAATCCGTATTTATGAAAAAATATTTATTCCCCAACTATCTTCAAAATTATACTTCGTGACTGCATTAATATTTTATATACAGTCTAATGTATGTGTGTTTATACATAAGTGTCCATGTGTATTCTGTATGCAGAATATTCAGTGACAATGCCAACCAGACAAAACGGCCATGCCAGTCGACCAGGCCAACTGATTAACAAGGCCTATGGACCAAACATACCAATCCATACATACCATCCATAAATACTGTCTATACTTAACGACCACACCAAACGACCACACTGACCGACCAGCCGTACTAACCAGCCAAGCAGAAAAACCTATCAGCTGGTAATACCAAGCACAGTACCAGCTCGCTAACCAAGCACCCAGACCAACCAGCCAACAAGATCAACCTTACCAAATAATATACATGGCCGACCATCATGCAGAGTCCAAATAAGATGGCCAATCTAAAGCCCAATCTAACTTGTCAGACCAACTGACCATTTTCACCGACGACCAAGACCACCCACATGATCGACCACCAAGACTAATTATACCTTACAAGCCAGTCATACCAAAACACCTCAAAACGAAACCACAAGACAAAACCTAAAAAATCAGGCTCCAAAAATATATCTCAAAATCAAACCTCGCCAGTCATCAAGGGCAACTGGACATACAAATCGACAAGATCGACCAACTGGCAAGACCAAAGGAAATGTCAATTTACAAGACCATTCTGACCGATCGACCATACCAGCAGATAATACCAAACGACCATGCAAACCGACCAGACATACCAGCCATAACTGACTGACCTACCACCTAGCCATACCAAACGACCCTACTAGATGGTCAACCAACCGACCAGACCAAACGACTAGCCCGACCGACTAACAAGACCGACTAGAACAACCAGCCAACATTACCGGACACACCAAACTACCAACAACGCTGGCCGATCATTCCAAACAACCATACCGACCAATCAGGCATACCAACCAATCATAAACATGCAGCTGACCGTGACTAACAACCATAACGATTGACTACACCTACCATTTCGCCCATACCTAGCATATTATCATTCCGTCCATACAATCCATGCCAGCCAACCAAGTACCGCAAGCCATACCAACCATCAATACCGATAAACTTAAAACACCAATGGCAAGACCATCCAACAAGTCCAACTGGACCAGCCAAACAAATAATTCAACCAGATTAACGCACCAGTTCAACCAGCAAAACAAAAAACAAGACTGCCTGACTAGCACAACCGAGCATCAAACCAACCATAACAAATATACCGACTGTCCATATCAACACAATATGTCAACAAATCTCGAAATTTGTTGAAAACATCTCGTCGATCACGATCATATAGCGAAACGAGACACGATTGTCGAAACACGTTGCGAGAACATCAAATAACAAGGCTAGAGCTACAAATAACGATTCAAGGAATTTATTTTTGGGGGTGGGGGGGGTATAATTTTGCGAATTAAGTCTCGCGCCACGAAAAAAGCCTCAAAGCTTGCCACGAAGCACATATCGAACAATTACGAGTCCTGATGAGAGTCATCTAGTTTAGATGTATCCATAGCTATGCTCCTGTCGTACGGCACATGACCAATGATTTTGTCAAGCTTTTCCCAACGAAGTTCCGATCCTGACGATCAGCTGCTTGAGAAAACACCTTCGAAACTATATATTTGCGACAATGCCAGCAACCTGCGATGTTGCGTCTTCTTATTGTACTTGAACTGATGGCACACTCACCGATATCGTCAATGTCCAGCAACATGTCTCCCAATTGCAAAGCACTTCGCGAAACTTGTCGCGAACCATCGATCTTGTTGGAGAAATATTTCTGGTACGGCTTAGGTAAGGAGTCCAACTAATGAATACTTAAAACATTATAACATACAACTTCAATGAAAAATATGGTATTACTACGAGAAAAACCACGTAAATTGTTTTCGCGAATTACCAGAAACACCTGATAGGCTGTTGGTCACGTGATTTATAGACAAATGTCGGACGAATGGACGCGCGGCTTATTTTAAATCCCCCTTACCATTAAGAATACACAATTAATTTCTAATCTCGGTGTTGCTTTTAACTAAACAGTATGTGATACTCATGTACTACAACAGTAATCTAGAAGAGTTATAGGCATTAATGAGAGAGGCATAGGCTGAAAATGAATGTACTTTGGGTAAATTAATTATATTAATTTGGGTACTAAATTTTAGCATGCAACAAAAAAAATTTTGTCATTAATAACTTATGTATTTTAATATTGTATATACTTTTCGTTACGTAATAGCTGTGTATCTAAATGTCATATTTTTATTTCATTTAATTTTGGTTTTTGAAAAACATCTGGAATGAAAATATATTTAGTTTCAATAATTATACAAACTATTGGTGGTTTAATATCATTTAAATTTCTTTATGGTAATTTTCAGTGCTGAAAAACAACTGTTGACGTTTTAAACTAGAACATTCCGATCAACAAATAAATAAATATTAGTTTCAGAGTGTATTTGAATTGTTATAAATGCTCAATAAGAAATTTTAAGCCAATAAACGGAGCCAGTGTTTTTCCTTTTTTTTCCTCGACGAATATAATAAGCAAGGAGTACATTTATCAGATTTTGTAACTAATGAAAATACGTAACGTTTACTAGTAGAATCGACTGCACTATGCGCAGTGCGCAGGCTTTCGATTATAGGTTCAAATCCCGGTGGATCTGACCTGATTCTTTGTACTTAGGAAGTTTCCTCGGAGTAATCCCGTAATGTAATACTATGACATGATCGCCTCTCCAGCCACATCATTTTGCACCTCTTCCACTCTGAGGGCCTATCAACTTTAAAACTGAGATTAAGCACGATATTTTAACTTTGTTTTACTTCTTCGTCAATATAATTACATAAATCGTGCCTGTGCTCACACCAGGATTAATAGAGATAAGTCGTTAAATGAGTCGTAGTGCAGATCTAACTGTATCCAGATATATCTAGGATTTGCAAATGGTCGTGTTATTTTTAGGCTATATTAACACACGGTAACTGTAAACATGAACCATTAGTCCAACATATTGAACATCTGGTATACTTCTGCCCACGATAACCTCATATTCTCTTGGTACACATAATTCGGCTTCTTTTAATGCCCACGCATTTTCCTTATTTTTGACATTTTTCAAAGTATCAATTTTTAATCATACTCATAAACACACCAAATTAGGCTTGTATAACTTTCGTGTTACGTTTTTAACTGAAGACGGTTAGAATGAAAATTATACAGAAAACAAAATAAAAATCACTTGTATTTTATTGGCTGTTGCTACATAACCTTTACGCTATCTTCAAGCTGGTTCAATTTTTCACATGGAAACACTTAACTTTTACTTTATGTTACGTAATGAGAAAACACTTATGCGATTTTGCTTTGAAAATTTACGCAAGAACGTCTGAAACATGCGAAAGATATTTCAGCAAAAGAAATTAAATAAAGAACTATTTAGGATTGCCAATGTGCAGGAACGACTTACAAACAATGCATTAATATCAATATGAAAAAATGTCGCAAATAAAATCAACTACGACGATATTATACAGTTTTTCCTAACAAAAAGAAAGTTAATTAAAATGTTTATTTTCAAAATCTAAGCGATCCAGATTTGGTTTTTAGAAATTGCATCTTTGTATAGGCTAATTAATTTGAGGATGAAAAATTTTCGCGATAGTTAAACATTTCACACACAGTGTTATATCGAGAAGTGAAGTATATTTAATAGTGTGAATTTCGTGAACTAATTCAGCAGTAGCTAAGACGGTACACACTGTTCCACAACTGTTCACATGGCGCAACGGTGTTTTAGTGATTAGTGTACTCGCCACCTACCTATGCAAAGCGGGTTCGATTCTCGGTGGAGTCACTCCCGTTTTTCTCACGTGGGAATCGTGTCGGACGATGCCTTTGTTGGCGGGTTTCCTCGGGGATCTCCCGTTTCCCTCGTCCTTGCATTTCAGCGCTGCTCCCTGCTCACCTCGTTTCACGCTTATACACTCTCAAGACCTCGACGTTAAGAGCCGCCCAAATCTCTCCACTAACGTTTTCACAACTGTTCATTAATTGGCAAATGCAATGGTGAGATGCTTTATTTCTTCACTAGCGAACCGGCCCAGCTTCGCCTGGGTACAATTGAGATACTCTAAGAAATAATTTGGAAAAAGACAATTAATTTATATTAAAATAGAATTATGAAATTATACTTTGTTGGCCTAGGTTTTTAACTGAATACGGCAACCCAAAAGGAAGGAAATATTTTTTTACCCGGTAGCTAAGAAGTAGGTAATAGTTTGTCGAGTGTATCTGTGCTACTGTCCCGTAGTTACCACATTTCCACTTTCCAGCATCGATGTATGAAAATCCAATCGTGAGTTTTATCAAGTTGTAGCTTTAGAAATAAGTGTACGTAGGTACTACCTTTGGAATTGGCTGAGAGATCTCAATAGATCACCAAAGTTAAGCAACGTTCCCAGCGACACACATTTGGATGGGTGGCCGTTTAGTGGCATAACATCTGAGCGCTTCCGGGCTTCGGAGGGCACGTTAAATATTCGGCCCCAGTCGTTATAGATTTATAGCACTCGTTAAACCATTTCAGAGGTCCTTGGGCGGCCTGATAAACTCTGACACCAAAAGAAAAAAATATTTCGGTCTCGTTTCCAACCATTGCAGAATAATGTTTTATTGTTATTTCACAAGAACCGGACAATTTTCCGGGAGGACAAGTATCCTATGTCCTATTCCAGGATCTAATGTACCTACACACCAAATTTCATCAAAATCCGTTCAGCCATTATGGAGCTGAGTGGTAACAAACATACACACAGACTTTCGCATTTATAATATTAGTAGGATTCAGTTTGATTACACGTGATACGGTCACGATATGTCTTCATGTTTATTATGAGCTTAAGTGTAATCCAGGGCGTGTTAAAACAAATGTGAACCGGTAGCAAAAGAAACGCTAGTGAATGCGTTCTTGAAATCTAACCTGCCAGCGAATGAATTTGAGAAATTCACGGACCTCCGTCTATAAAAATTTATATTTTGTAAATTGTATAAAATTTTTATTTGCAGAACACAAAAGATTTCTAGAAGAGGGCTTACTATTGCAGTATAAAAATCATTATATAATAGACAACCAGTCACATTAAAAACATCATTGTCATAGCAATTCCAAACATTTCAAGAATGAATTAAAATGTTTTTAAAAGTAAATCCCTTCTTATAGTTAAATTAATTTATACAAAATAAAATATTTTAAGTATACAAAATAAATTTTTTCGTGTCATTATTTGTAATTTCCTTATTACATCGTAAATTGTGTATACTCGTTTCTTGTTTATGTAGTCTAAACTTCTGGAACTTGTTGCACGTATTATGTTATTTTATTCTCGTAGTATAGGTAATTGTACTCCTATTTGCATTATTGTACTCTTGTAATTTCTTTTATTGAACCATTACCATTGTTCCTTTCCCCAGGGAATCATATTGATGTGGGGAATACATAATATCTTAAGTTTATACATTGTCTTCTTTAAAATGTGTTTCTATAGGACGGGGAATTATTCCCACCAAACAGGTTACCAGAAAACTGCCGTAGTGATAAAACATGTCCATGTCTTTAACTTGTATGCCTTTGTGTTATTGTACAGAAAATTTCAATTTTTGTTACTAAATATATGTTCGACTGTCTCAATTTGCGAAAAAAATTTTTTTTCCAATCTTAACAAAAATGTTTGCGTTATCTCGGGAGTATTTGACAACTGTGGTCAGTAAAATTGCAACCCCAAAAAGGCTGTGAGCTATTACAATCATATTTATTGAACAGAATACCCACCATACACAGATGACATAATTACTCTTGCAGCTCGGTATGACGTACAGATTATGGGGAAGTCAGTACTGTGTGACCCCAGCACGGGCAGCAATACCGCTGCTATACGACGCGGTATTGAGAGGAAGACAAGTTAAATGTCCGTCTGGGATACATCCACTAACACCGCTTTGATGCATGCCTAAAATTAATCCTTTGTGCCCCCAGGTTTCTTGTGGCAGGCCAGTCGTCGTCCAATCACAGACCACGCGTTTTCGATGGGCGAGAAATCCTGTGAACACGCAGACTAAAGATGCAGTGTTATATGGTTGTCATCCAGGAACAATGAGACTATATTGTACCACATACGGTCGCGCATTGTCCTGTTGACACAGGACTTCAGGGTGGCCCTGAAGAAAGGGGACAAAAATAGGCTTCAACAACTCCACAATATATTGCTTTCTGGTCAGCGTACCAGCGATGCGGACTAGGCGCCAGCGTGACTGGAATCCAATGGCACCACATACCATATTGTCTAGGTGCTGGGCCGGTCTGGTGGTGCATAATGCATAACTAGGCCAGGCATGTGCCATGGTGCCACCAGGCACGAACGAGACCATAGTAAGGCTACAAGCAGAAACAATATTTGTCGGAAAAGACGATGACATTCCAATATTTCATACAGTCCCGACGTTTCACACGCCATTGCAGCCGCAGGCGCCTGCTGTGAGTAATCAGTGGAAGCTTCAGTAATTGGCACCTGAACATTACGTTTTGATGCTACAAACAGCGATGAACCATACGTAGGGTCACAGATTGATGTGCTACATTTCTGAATTCCTGAGTGAAGGTGTTTGGTGAGGCTGTATGTTCCGTAATCGTCATGTGCACCAGACGTATGTCCTTGTGTTCGTTGGTGTGATGGTGATGTAGGCTTCCTATTTGTCGCTCAGCCCGTCCCTCCTCGTCCCACTGATCCCATATCCATTTCATTGTTTTTTTAATTGCTTCCAATGCGAAAACTAATTTTGTGGTAGAATAATTCATAGTCCAGATACACCACCATTATCCCGCGATCAAAGCGGAAGCCTGTTCATATGGCTGTCGTATTTTTCGACACAGCATGCTCACTCCATCTGTGTAAACAAAAGGGGGGCAAACACAATTCTACTACCTTTCAGTGGCTCTCCGACCTCCACTTATATACCGTTTGTCAGTATCTCCATCGGCGCACATGCTGCGCCACTCGAAATTGAACAACTAATCACCCTGCTCTACACATTCCCCCTATGTGGGGTCTTTCAGGTGCATCCTTCGTGATGTAATTTTAATAACCAGCATATTAGCATTACTGTTTTTTAAATTATAGCAAGAATTATATATTTTAATAGAAACCCTTTTTTGTTGGAGTGGGGCAATGTCAAGGAATGAATAACACGCTAATTATTTATATACTATAGTTGTTTGAATGCACACGTTTAATTATTTAAATTTAGTTCTAAATAACTGAAAATTTATTAATAAATAATTATATTTAACACAACTCTAATTGATAAATACATAACAGGACAAATGGTTATGTAACCTGCATGTCAAATTCATAATTTCAGATCTCACGCAATACGTAAAAAACAAAAATATGGGACGGCGAAATCAATTTTCCCCACCTTGTGAAAATTAGTATAGATAAGTGACTGGCTGTAGCTGCCGCGGGGTCAGTGAACTTCTGTTGTGAAACTGGGGCTTTGGGCGCGGGCCATGAGCAGGATGAGCTGCCTGGACCAAGCAGTTGTGCGCTCGCGCGCGTCGTGGCACGACTTTTGGGTCGGGGAGTCGTCCTGACGTCGACAAGAGAATACCTTCGACCCGTCGACAAGAAATACCCTTTCACAAGTAGTGAAAGGGTATTTTCGTAGATAGTGCCACGAGCCTGTCTAATGCTGACTATAGCCATGGGTTGTCGGAAAGCAAAATTCTTTGTCTGTGGTAACTGTGTACGCAAACTGAGGTACAGCGCTGGACAGCGCACTGTGGTTTTGGCTATGCTCCATGAAGATGAGACGTTTCTGGGGGCTGGAGGGTGACGGTAGACGTCGGAACCAGAAGTATTCCTTTAAGTAGTTTTAAGTAAATCTAAGTTTTCATTCGTAACGTTTTAAGTATGGACAATTTTGACTCCAAAGTTTATTGTTTTAGCGTTCTTCTGATTGAAAACTTGAGGTGAGAAATGCACGGACCCGTCAGTCCTTTCAGTCAAGCTTAGTTATGTTTTAAGTGGTATGGCACCAACGAAACAGGACATTCTCCTACAGAAGAAAGGAAATAATATTAGGAAGATTGTTTATTCGCGCTAGTATTTAACTTGATCTTGTTAAAAATTATTATTATGTCTAGTCACAAATCTAGTCATCAATTTTTTTATGTTGTTTATGGTTTTATTGTTAAAATATTATGATTCAGGTAGTTAGAAAAAAACCTCTGTAATTTTTATAAAAATTTCTTAACTATTATTTATGCTTTTTCGATAAAATATCTTGTTATTAAGAAGGCAGTGTATTAGATTCAATTTTTTATAATAAAATAATGACTTAACGACTTCAGAAAATAAACCTTTCGGGAACATAGAAAAAATTGGTTTTGTGCTAAACGAGGATCCGATAGTTATTAGCTCCACTAAATACTGAGACTGCGGAAATATTTTGATTTTAATTTGTTGTATTACACGATATATTTTTAAAAATTAAGAAACGTTGTAATTGTGGGGTATTTTTAAAGGTTTTTTTTTTTTTCAAAAAGTGTGAAGATAACGTAACAGAAAGAGTTACATAGAAATTTATTTTTTTCTTCACATCTTTTAAATAAGTGAATGAAGCATTATGTTATAACGTATTGGTGCATTATACAACAAACGCACCTGCCACACACAGCTAGTGTCTTCGAATTTCATGGAGGCCAATACCAAAATGGAGAAAGTGAGTGCATTTGAAAGTTTTCTTTTTGTTCGACTTCGGGGCAACGAGGTTCAAGGCAAATCTTAGTATAATATGCTGTCCTCAGTTAACTTGGCACTTTTGAAATAAATTTTGAAAAATGTCACTGCCCCTATCTGCAAATGCATATGTACACATTTTAACAGGTACATTGACTGACAGGTGTCCAGTAAAGTTGGCAACGACGGAGGTAAGTTATACCTTGCCTTAAGGTTGAATTAAAAGTTTTAGGTTAAAATTTGTGATCAATGGAATTGTTTGTTTTCTGCTTTTTGTTTCCTTTTAACGGACACAGACCTAAGAATTAGCAAATTTGTAAAGTAATAACTTTTTTTTTATGTTTCAATTTCACGTGTCCGGCGCATGAGCAAAGTGGTAAGGCATACGGCAATGTGAATTTTACGTACGGTGGAAGAATACACTATGTGCGTACAAGTAGATCTTAAGTAGGATTTTCAAAAGTTCGCTGTGTTTGAGCATTGCTGACACTTCTTCGTCCACTAGCAGTGTGAGCTACTTGTGTATCGCTGGACAACATTGTGCCATCTGGCGTGGTGAGGCGCTTCCATTGCACTTCAAACGCTATGCGCCCCCAAACTGCAGGGTATCTAAAGAGCAGCTGCTTGGCATTCATTTCTTCGCCTATAATTTTCACAGATAACGGGCTTCGTGCCGCAGGGCTTGTGGTAATTCAGCGGGTGTATTTGTGGTATTGTTGTGGTCCCATTACAGGCCGTCCTACGGTACAGAACGTAGGGAAGGTAATACAAAAGCGAGTCTCTGTGTACGTAATAAAAACCTTGGCGAGTGTTTTTCTGTAAATATCTCCTGCTCTGACTCAGGGAATGCCCAGGGAAATGCCACGTGAAGAGCAGGGGTGGGAATGGGCCTCGGTCCATCCCCTCAACGAAGGAGGGACGAGCGAGCGTCGTAGGGAGGGCAACAATTGGCATCGGAGTCGAACATACGCATCCCGGTGCTAACAGGGTGCTGAATCTGTAAGTAGTGGCGCTTATCGCAGTTAGATAAACATAATCTGCTTCTCCGTGATCTCGTCGCTCACTACACATTTCATGTTCAAGAAAGTTATACCTGATACATTATGGACATGTCTACTTGTAAAGGAATATCTCTAAAATTTGGGCATAACTGTCCTCTGAGGCTGGTAATACTATCCGCAGTACTTAAATTCCTTGCATTTGAAAATAAAGCCTGAATAATTAACAATACATGCTAAAAATCTGTATGCAAAAGAAAAGATAACATGATATTCAGAAACAGGAGTTCGAAAACAGCGAAGGTAAAATATTACAAATTGCAGTGACTTTTGTGACCCACCATTGCTTTTATGGATATAAGTCCTGCTATTGTATGACAGATTAGATTATTTTCGTATACATGCCATTGCCTCCACCTTCCCGAAAAATAAACAACCATAAATAACATATTGATAGTTTACTTGTGAACATTTACCAGTGTTTATAGCTAATATCAAATACCATGTGCTGAGAACCTGGAAACCGATATCAATTTGTTAATAACTGTTTTAAACGGTATCTTGTAATTAGGTACAACTGTATCAACACATTCGAAATTTTTTGTGAAATCAATGTCACGTGCAACATCAGTGGGAAAAAGTTTTTAGTTTTTGTTCAATCAAAAAAACTTTATTTGGCAAACCAAATGAATTGTTTGTATAGGAACAGTGAAATATTTTGTCATTGAAAACAAGTTCTTTTGTTGTTCCTACTTGGTTACCCCAAACTAAGATTTGCTTGGTGCAACTGAAGGCTTGTTTGGCTTTACATACATTAAAGAGTTTTGGTTTAACTAAAAAATAAGTAGCCCGACGGAGAAACGAACTCACGTCGCTACGCCCGTGCACTGTGTCGTAGCAACGTCCGCTAAAGTGACCACTAACGTAAGTGTAATGGTTACAAATATTTACATTTCAAATAAATCACAACGTGCGTAAAACATTATTTCAAGTTTCACAGCTTTACTTTTTAGTTTACTGTTGAACTTGCTTTATTAGGATGTTTTACCATTGTTAATCATTGCAACGTATTTTGATACACACATTTTTCAATGGAGTAAACAAAACAAATGTAACTGTGTTTCACGGAATCACAGGAGTGAAGTCAACTGACCTTCAATAAACTACGTAAGTGAGAAAATTTTAAAAAATTATAAATACTTATATTAAGGTCAATAAATATAAATATTTATAATTTTTTTTAATTTTATTACTTACGTAGTTTATTGAAGGTCAGTTGACTTCACTCCTGTGATTCCGTGAAACCCAGTGGCATTTGTTTTGTTTAGTCCATTGAAAAATGTGTGTATCAAAATACGTTGCAATTATCAACAATAGTAAAATTCACCACTAATAATAATTCGGTAAATAAAAACTTCCCGCTTTATTACATTTCCTAAATATGCCAATAAAAATTACGAAATCGCAGTAGAACACAAATACTCAAAATAAATGTAACGTGAATTTTTTTTATTTCCTAATTTTTTACGCAATAATATAGGAAAAAGTTTATTACGTAATTATGTCCCAGAAGAACTGTTCTATCACTTTTAGCTTCTATTTGTAAAGGTTTTGTAAATTTTCTTGAAGTTTTTTTTTTTTTCGTTAATAATGTTTTTTCATCTTTTTTTGTTGGTAACTACAAAACTATTTATTTAGGAAATTTTATTTAAGTTTATCAGCTGCAGATAAATGAGTTTTTAATTTTCGTAGAAAATAATATGCTACAAAAACATAATACATATGGATTCCCAACAGTTTAATTTTCGCCGTTAGGTTCTGATAAAGGCGGTTATAAATATAAAACAAGATAAACCGAGATTGATTCATGCTATTGCTTTAAAACTAAGTGTATTAATTGTTATGCGTACACTGTTCATGAAATCAAGCGTCCACGCGAAGCAGAAAACTATAAATTGTTCTTGCTTCTTGAAAAGGGAAGTTCATCTTCTGCTGACTAGATAAATGTCACAAGCAATTTCGACATTTCGGATAGTCAGCACACGTAAAGACGTTAGTCGTGGGTCAGACATGGTTCACTATAATTAGCCACGACGTGATGCTCATTTCTATTAGCCAATCTGTGAAATTTTCTTCAATTTGTAGCGGAGAATGAGTGAGGACAAAAACAAACACTTTTATTAGAATATTGCGAACTTCCTTATTATTTTTCCTTTCCTTCGGTAAATGTATGACCGTTAGTTTAGATAATTCCTGTCTAGGTAATAACGCAACCATATTCCTTGGATAATTTCTTGATTTGTCGGTGGTGGAGGAGCCAGCACACCTACCTACAAAAAAGGCGATCTGGTTTTGATCCCCGGCAGGGTGGGGAACCTGGCAGTTGTTGCTGTTGGTCAGCGGGTTTCCCCGGAGTACTCCAGATTTTTCCAAACGTACATTTAGATTATTCTCCCTCTCCAGCCCACCCAACCCCATGGACAATATGCCCAACCTGTTTGACGTCCTTGAAATCTTTCAGTTTAATTCAATTTCCTGCTAATGTTTTACAACTTTTGAATTTATTCAGTGAAATTATTGTCGTGTAATAGGAATGAAGTCGGGGTAAAGTGACAATAAAATTTAAAACCATTTTTTTTTGTGTTCATTGACAGTTTTCACGCAGGACGAAACATTATATCGAACTAATCGATTAAATAACGCAAATTTATGCTTCTTGCACAGAAGGAACCTACATGATTTGTGTTTCTGAATTTTATTCACTTCAGAATTTGTTATACTTCAGTGTTAACAACGAAAATACAAGTGACGAACTTCTGATAAGAAACGGTAGACTGCTGCCAAGCAAAAACTGAAACATATCTAATTATTCCGCTTCCCACCACTGCGAACCGGGTTCAATCCCCTGACGCTACTCCCCACCTGTGTTATACAGGGTCGTTCGTAGGGTCTGAGTTACCTCTCTGGCGCAGACTATGGACGCTTGGGATGTTGAATAGTGTAAACAATAATATAGTCACTCGGTGCTTCAAATGTACTAGGTTATATTTGTCCGTAAATTTACACACCCTTTTCCAGAAACTACCACTTTTCCGGGAATACACTTATACTTTCATGGAAATTTACTTACTTCACCGGAAATTCACATATAGTACTGACCCTGCCAGATGGTACCTTGCGAGTTGGGAGCCTTAAGGGCTGATTACGGTGCTCTGGCTAACGTTTCTGACTTCTTGGAGGATACTAGGCGTGCCCTGAGTGGCGATGTTGGTAATTATCTGTATTTGGTGCTCTGGTAGGATGTTGTCTGGTGAGTTGGACAGCCCCCTTAATGGGCCATCGGCTCATTCTAATTGGTGTGGTGGACTCAGCTGGCTTCCTGCTATGGTCTCGATTATGGCTCTCCACAAGGTACTGTTCCTGGGTTCTCTTCTCGGTGACGTAATGGTTGACTTACTAACTGACTGACTGATTCACACTCGGTATCGCACTTCGCTTCCCGACTTGGTGATTCGACTGGTCGGTTCCCAGCACACAACTGTCTACTCTTGCGTTTCGGTATGGTGCTCCTGTCTGTCGCCTCTCGGCGCAGGTTACAACCGTTCTACATCTCTTACTCCGTCGGGATCCTCACCCCGGCTTTGGTTGACTGTCTCACCCGACTGCCTCGCGTCTCGGCATGGTCATACTACTGACTCGACTGAACTGACTCTGGTCCGGCGCCTTCCGGCGCGCGGAGAATATTCGCCCGACTGACCCGATATGGTTGACCCCTTCATCATTGCCTCGCATCCGGCGCCTCCGGGTGCACGTAGTTACTGGATGACTGTTGACGACTGATCTGATTCTGCCAGGCTCCGATCCCCGGCCTCGGCGTGCAATATTACTAACTCGACTAACGTAACTCAGGAACTGGTTCAACTGACTCCGATGTGGGACTCCAGTGAGCCCCACACCCGTCTGCCAGAGCCTCCGGCGCGGCGTATAACAACTGGCTGATGTGAGTCAACTGATCCCGACTAGGTGCTCTGACGAGCCCCCCCCCCCACCACACCCTTCCCGACGTACGCCACTCGGCGTCACGAAGGATGACTCACTCGACTAATGCAATTCAACTGATCACTCCTTGCCTTCCAGTTCGCTTTTAAACTCTCTTGATCTCCCCCCAAATTCACACATGTGTCTCCCTTGTTGGAGGAAGAGGATGGAAGGCGCCAAACAATGGCCCACTTCCTCCACATGTCAGGGCTCTTGTTGGGGGAGTGGCGAAGGGTTGAGGGCCAGCGCCCATATGGCCAAACACTGTCAGCTCTTCTCCCGTGTCTAACTAGTGATACGTTGGCGTAACTTTAGCTTACATTGGCGTTTTCGCGGTGCATGTCCAAGTTCTCCTGCATTATACAAGGGGGGAGGGGGGGGTGACTCGTGGCACCACTGCCAAGCTCTGTCAGCCCTTTCTGTGTGTATCTTGGGTGGGTCGTTGTAAGTTGTCCATCCTTAATTTTATTTATGTATATGCTTTCATATATATATATATATGCATATATATATATATATATATATATGTCTTTCAACCAAGTGATTAATGTATTTACAACACTATGCAACTAGACTTCCTGTCACTCTCCACAGAAGGTTCACGAATCATGTATGCATGAATGTTCTTCCATGATAGTAGGTTGTTAGATACCACTGAATCAGAGCACTAGGATCCAATCTGTGTTTCTACACAAAGGTAACTGTTCTGCACGTTGGAATTCTGTCATGCCGGCTGAAGGATATCGCGAGCCTAGCAGGAGCTGTGTGACCTTTGGAGCCTTACATAACACTCTGTTTTCTGGTGTTATTCGTTACACTTGACAAGACCTGCACGGAGCTTGCGTCGTCACCCAACCATCTGAGCTGTCTCACATATTCCACAGCATATGAGAACAGTCACATTCTGTTGCCAGTGTTGTACTATGAATGTATTGGACCATTTCAGTTGGTTTTTAGGGAAGTTATTGCTATAGTCTGTTGTACTGTTCAGAATAGTTTGGTAGTGTATAACATTGTTAATTTTTTCATTCTATGTCTGGTTGTTAAGAGCTGGTCATGTGAGTGATGACTCGTGCTGTCGTCCTTGTGTTGTAGGTCTGATGGTGATCGTTTATATTTTTTTTTTTATATTTTTACAGTAAATTATATTTTTTCGACTTGGTCAAAATCTGGTTTTTCTCAGAGGTGGAGGTAAACTTAATATTGTCAAGGATTAACATAAATGAATAACACCGAAATCATTTACATACTTTTACCTTTATTTACAGACTTGACATAATACAAATACATAATCACATTTGATACATGCTCAACATAGTGTTCATTCGAGCGAAACCTTTATGTTGATTGATTTAGAAGAAGAACAATATCTTATGTGAGCAATCAAGTGGCTCTTATTCGAATATACTGCACAGCAGTTATCACATGGGTAGGTCTTGTAGGCGGTAGCAAATTTACAGTTGCTATCTTCATGTTGTTTGGTCCTGCTATGCTTCCTGAATTTCTTGCCGCAATACTTGCACTCGCTTCCTGATGAACTACGAACATAGCCTTTGCATGTATTGTTATGTCTACACACATTCACTTCGGGCAAACATTATATCACAGGTATCACAGTGGAATGCTTTGTATGACGGGCTGAACATGCAATGGCCACTTTCATGCCGACGTGAATTATACCTTGCGATAAAAGTATTTCCACAGTAGTTACATTGATGGCATATCGCTTTCATCTGTCCTTCAGGACCCCTTGCTATTGGCCAGGTTGTAGACGGTAAATCTTCCGCTATTGGTTCCGTTCTCATATTATAGCAGGGTGTATGACTGTAGTACCTTACTGTTGATGCCGATGTTGGTGATGGTGAGTCTTCATCCATTGATTCTGTCTTCATATTGTTGTAAACAAGACTGCTTTTCACAACAGCGCTCGACAACAGAATGTTCTTAATTTTATGTGATGTTCGCTTATATATACTATACACATGTCAATTTGTATTGCGTGTCTCGGCTTTCCTCATAGAATGACAGCCTTGCAGAGCATGTTAGGATCCTTTATGCGCTGTGGTGTTCTCACTTTATTACAGCAATAGCTTACATTTTATACTTAATATGTCTCTTCCCATTGTAGGCATATGGAAATTATATGTTACAGTAGTGACATGACTGTTCCTGCCATTTTTTCATAGTAGTGTGCGTTGCCTTAAATGCTTTATCATTGTGTATGGTCTGAGATAATCCTCACACATATGTTGGGGGAGACTCTGAGATGACTCTCCTGGCCTGGAATGCAGGCGTGTGGTGTATATCATCTAGTAGGACAGTCTTAAACGATAATTTCATTTGGGAATACTATAATATAGCCCTCCTGGCTTGGCATGCAAGAGCGTGAAGTATTTCATCTTGTAGGAAGGACTTACATGTTAATTGATTTTGGGAAGATAATGAGATAACACTCCCGGATTCGAATGCAAGCATGTGGTGTATATTATTAGTAGGAAGGTCTTAATTGATAATTATTTTTTGGGGAAGACTCTGAGATAATCCTCCCGGCTTGGAATGCAAACGTGCGATGTCTGAGACAACCTCTTGCTTGGAATGCAAGCGCATGAAGTATACGGCCTTGTAGGAGGGAAATTAAATGATAATCGAAGTTGGGAAGACACTAAGGTTAACCCTCCCGGCCACTGCTTGTAGTATTTGCGTTAGGTGTAAGTAGATTGGTTGCGGCAATGTTTACTACTTGAAATTTTTTTTTTATTTATATATTTCCGCCATTCACGTGTGTGACACTTGCAGTTGTTGCCTTGCAAGCCCTTGTCTGGGACGTTAATAATAATTTTTTATCATATTACTTTACATATTTGTTAATATATATTTCCAATAAAAAAAACACCTTTCTAAGCATTGCATCATATAGTATCTGGTGAAATGTCGTAGAAGCGAGACCTACAACTGACGGGTCTGCTGTATGTGTGTACATATGATTGGTTCTTTACTTTACATATTATTTTTAATATATATATATTTCCGAAACTCACGTCGGGGTCTGTGATGTGGGTGATAAATTTTGCCTTTATAAGCATTGTATCATATAGTATCTCGTGAGATGCCGTGAAAGCAAGTCCTACAATGGGCGGTCTGCTGTACATGCGTTAGTATGAAACAATTTAAGTATACTCGGATTTGGGAAGACTCTGAGATCACCCTAGTGGCTTCGCATGCACAATATATATATATATATATTTCCATCGCTCTCGCGCTGGAAGAGTGATGGTAAAACCATGTAAATGTGTTTTTCTCTCTCTCTGCGAGAGAGGGGGCTATAACATATTATTATTATTATTATTTTAAAGCAAATTCTAGTTTGGTTTTTTAATATTTCCTCTTGGGACACGACTCAGTTGCCTCGGCCCCTCTTGGGATGCGAGAACTACTTTACCCTGATGACCTTGAAAGTCGTCCAATGTGTGTTCATGGGTCCCCCCCTCCTACTGGCTCCCAGTGCCCTGGCATGTGTCTCTTCACATTTACATGTATTTTCTCGATGCTGTTTCCACTTGTATCTTGAATGTGGGCGTGTGCATATGTGTATGTAAGTATGCTGCATGAATTCTTTTTTTGCATACTGACTGATTGTACAGCCTGGCTGCAGCATATATATGTCATAAAGTCGTGGCCGCCATCTCTCTCGTAGGGACATGCCTGCCCCCTACCCAGTGCATGCAGGAGCGCGAAGTGTGCACTCTATCTACTACTCTACCGAGGTCTCCATCGAAATGGAAGGCTAGTGGGTGCCATTTAACTTGTCATCTATCCGTTCCATCACTGCGACACCTCGTAGCAATGGCATGCAGGTGCGTGGTGTTTTTTTTACATGCACACTATATCCGCCATGCTACCACAGCCAGCCCAATCGTACTCAAAGTTTTGATTTCGGATGTCGAGTTCTTCGAGCAGATTTGTACTATGTTTATTCGTCATCCCTTCCAATATCTTGCTGCATTTCGTCTCTGAAAATGTGTCGTCGTGGTGAGGGACATCGTACTGAGGGAACTGAGTTTCGCATCTAACTTCTTACTTATTGCTTCCAGTGTGGTCGTGTCATTAAGGCGACTGGCTTGTTTCGCTTGTCCATGTCGTTCGAAGCTTTGTCATTAAGGAGACTGTCTAGTTTCGAGCAAGACCGCTAACTTGATCGCCCACATCGTTATTTTTTCTTCTCCGTAGCTGCAAACACATCGCCTAATGTAATGATGAAGTTTAAACATGCGCTCTACCCATTGCGTCATCTCAGCACCCTATGAAATGGAATGCTACAGCGTGACATTTAACTTGTCATCTAAGGCGTCTCTCTCGGGACACGGCTGTCCCCTCCCCTGTAAATGCGAGCGCATTAAGTTACGCTCTACCCATTGCATCAGTGCGGCACCACCCCCATTGCTATGGTATGCAAGAGCGTGAAGTGTAGTAGCCCTCGGTGGGCATCTCCCTCGGGAGACGATGGCCCCTACCATGTGAATACGGGTGCATGAAGTTGCGCTCTACCCATTGCATCACCATGGCACCCATTGAAATAAAATGCTAGGAAGTGAAGTCCCATAGCCCGAGGAATGTGTCTCTATCGGGACATGTCTACCCTCCCCGTGAATGCGAGAGAGCCTTGTTTTAACATGCACTCTATCCGACACGCTGCTGCGGCCCCCCATTGACATGGAATGCTAGAACGTGAAATCCTGCAGCCTGAGGCAGGCGTCTCTCTCGGGACACTTCTGCCCCCTCCCCTGTGAATGCGGGTGCATGAAGTTGCACTATAGCTATTGCATCACTGCGGCACCCTTGCTATTAAATGTGTGAGCGTGGTGTCTCATAGCTCCCGGAGCTGTGTCCTGGCTGGCGTCTCTGTTGGGAGCCATTGTCGGTGCGTGAATGCAAGAATGTGAAGTTGTGCTCTACCCATCGCATCACTGTGGCACCCTTGCTATGGAATGTGAGAGCGTGGTGTTTCGTAGCTCCCGCAGCTATGTCCTGGCTGGCGTCTCTGTTAGGAGCCATCGTCGGAGTGTGAATGCAAGAGCGTGAAGTTGTGCTCTACCCATTACATCACTGCGACACCCTTCCTTTTGAAAACATGAGCGTGAAGTCCCGATTATATGTCCTGGTTGCATCTCTGTTGGGAGCCGCCATCGTCGGTGCATGAATGCAAGAGCTTGAAGTTGCACTCTACCCATTGCATCACTCTGGTACCCTTCCAATGGAATACATGAGCATGAAGTCCGGAGCTATGTCCTGGCTGCGTCTCTGTTGGGAGCTGCCCGTAAGGGCAAGAGCGTGAAGTTGCATTCTACCAATATCTTCACCTAGGCCCCTTGAATGCCAGAGCATGACATAACGACTCCGAAGCTATGTCCTGATGTCTTGGCTGTGTCTCTGTTGGGAGGTGCCATCGTAGGTGCGTGTTTGCAAGAGCAAAAAGTTGCGATCTACTCATTGCATCAATGCGGCACCCTTCCAATGGAATGCATGAGCGTGAGGTCCGAAGGTATGTGCTGGCTGTGTCTCTGTTGGGAGCTGCCCATGAGTTCAAGAGCATGAAGTTGCGCTCTACCAATTGCTTCACCGAGGCCCCTTGAATGTCAGAGCAAGACATAACGTCTCCGATGCTATGTCCTGGCTGCGTGTCTATTGGGAGCCTTCGTCGCCGATGCATGAATGCAAGAGCATGAAGTTGCGCTCTACCCATTGCTTCACCGAGGCCCCTTGAATGCCAGAGCATGACATAACGACTCCGAAGCTATGTCCTGATGTCCTGGCTGCATCTTTGTTGGGAGCCATCGTCGCCGATGCATGAATGCAAGAGCGTGAAGTTGTGCTTTACCCATTGCTTCACCGAGGCCCCTTGAATGCCAGAGCATGACATAACGACTCCAAAGCTATGTCCTGATGTCCTGGCTGTGTCTCTGTTGGGAGCCGTCGTCGGCGGTGCGTAAATGCAAGAGCGTGAAGTTGCACTCTACCTATTGCTTCACCGTGGTCCCCCTTGAATGCCAGAGCATTACATAACCATTGGGCGCCCCCTTGATTGCCAGAGCATTACATAACAGCGTCGTCTTCGGGAGCCACAACTAACATGACCAACCCTTGGCGTTGACTTAGGGAGCCTCCATGAACAAACATGGCCAACAGGGAATGCCCGGGAAAAAAATAATTTTTGGGAACTTTTAAAAAGCTAAATTAATATTTTTTAAATATTTAATAAACATTAAAAAATATTGAATTAAACTTTTCAAAAGTTAAATTTTTAAAATTAATTTATAAAAATTAATTTTGTAAAAAAAAAATTTTTTTTTATAAATTTTTTTTAAATAAATTTTGCAAATTTTTGCAGATTTTGGCACTGGCTGCCAAGATAGCCGCCTCCGAATGGCACTGGCTGCCAAGATGGCTACCCCCGAAGCGGAATGCAAACGCATGAGGTTTGTCATTTCCTTACCAAGCTTCGGTATTCCGGTGGGGATCCCTGCCAGGAATCGGACGAGGCTCACCGAGGCTGCTAAGGAAAATTAACATTAGAAATCTTGGGCACCACCGCTCCCACTTGACAATGATTTTTACAACAGAGACTCAAAGAATTTTTTTAATAGTTCTTAATATTTCTATAAATTTATATTGGAATTTAAAATAATTTTCTATTTAAAATAAATTACTTGGCTTGAGGTTTTATGAAAACAAATATTCGTAGTATAGCAGTTTATATACCTCATCAAAGTAAAGAGCCGGGCTGGAGTTTCTCAACTGCAATCATAGCATAACGAGCGATAGGTAGCTCTACGCTGAATGACCAGGAGAAAACCTACAAACATAAACAAACATACTTATCGACAAACGTTGAAATATAATACAAAATTTAAATATGATATCGTAGGCTAGTCATAACATTGAAATATTTTTTTCTTTTCCAGTGAAAAAAAATTATTGGGTAACTTGTAACTCCTCTCACCGTTATCAAATCGCTGATTACCAATTAATATTTTATACATTACAGCAAAAAAAAACTGTCAAATTCACATCATGCCAAAAAAACTTAATTCTATAATGCAATTTTTTACCATCATGATTAAAAGTATTGCACAAAACATGAAGGATGCAAATACCAAGGCTTCGCACGTAACCCATATACGCCTGCTCAGCTGGACGCTGGCAGCCATGGTGCTCGGCATTGTGACGTGCGCATAACGTGCTACCACGTACGTCACGTACGGCAACAGCTGACGGGCCACTCGTTTCTTAATATGTCAGTCACAGGAATACTAAATGGAAAAATGTTTTAATTAAATAGGTAGGGTGTTGTTTTTATTTATATATATATATATATATATAAAATTATCGGAGACGCACGTTTATACCTAACACAAACATTGTTTTTCCTATGCTCGTTAAAAGCATATGATGGTTTTCCTAAACAAAGTTAGCAACAGCAGCGAAATAACATTTACTGACCAATAGACTGATGAAGCTACTCTGGAAGCAAGATAACCACATTGATGAAGCTCTCGGAATCGCACGAAGCAAATTTGCAAGACATAATGGGAGGAAGCAGGTTTCTATCTTATATCAGATTTTGGGAACTATTTTCATTGTATCACTCCACGGACGATCTCTGTCCCTTCTCCGTTGGTCCCCCTCTCTAGTAATTAAAATAATTCGATTTTAAAGAAAAATTTCAGTAATGCCATAACTTTCCAACAAAATAATTTTAATACATTTATGTAGTTACGAAAACTAATTAATTTTAACATTGTTAATTTAAGTTTTTTTGGGAAAAAGTTGAAAAATTGTACGAAATTACTTAAACATTTTCATCTCCCCTCCCATTAAGGTGAGTCTTGACGACAGCTGAAAGGGGAACGCTCATTGGTCGGAAAGCAGTAAAATTCAAATTTCAATTTCTGTGGCAGCGAATAGGGAAACGATGCAGGTAATTCTCATTGGTTATGCCCCTGTGATCTTTACCCGACGAATAGGGAAACGTTGTAGGCAATTTACATTGACTGAGAGGCAGTTCCGAACAAAGTTCGGACAAATGGCAATTCACGTAGTGGCCCGCCATGGCGATGCCTGGGCTCTGTACAAATTCAAGTCGCTCAGCCGCCAAATAGGAAGCATGGTGAAGGCCTACCCATAGTGATGCGTGTGGGTCTGTACAAGGTTGAAGTTGTGCATTGACCAATGGCGAAATGAGCTGGAGGCCCGTCGTGGTGGTAGGCACTTTTAATGCAAAGTGCAAATACAGTCATTACAAAGAGTTTCTGTTCGGTACAGTTTACCCAGGAAGCGATTAAATATACCGAGGGACCTGGCTATACATATTTTTACAGCGGGATTATTAAATCAAACATCCACCTTTCAGGTTTAGAAGGTCTTTATTTTTTTAATGTATAGAATTTATTTCAAACTGCCATTCACGCACTCTGCACTTCGCAAAGCATGCACCACAATCACCACCACAGGCACCACAATCACCACTACATGCCCTACAATCAGAACCACACCCACCACAATAAGCACCGCAATTAGCACCACAATAAGCAACACAATCAGCACCACACACCACATGCACCCCAATCAGCACAAAAATAGGCACAGCATGCACCACCATCAGCACCACATGCACCACAATCAGCACCACATGCATCAGTCAGCACCAAATGCACCATAATCAGCATCACATGTACTACAATCAGCACCACATGCACCATATGCATCACAGTCAGCACTACATGCGCCACAATTGGCACCACATGCACCGCACTTAGCACTGAACTTAACACCACATGCACCATAATCTGCACCACAATCAGAACCACACACCACAATATCCACATGCACCACAATATAAACCACATGCACCACAATATAAACCACATGCACCACATCAGCACCAAATGCACCACAATCAGCACCACACGCGCCAAAATTAGCACCATACCCACCACAATTAGCACCACAAACAATCCACACAGCAACCCACACACTAATCCACACCAATTCACACCAATCCCTATTCCAACCCGCACGCTAATCCACACCACTTGCTCCTGCTCATTCAATGTGTGATATAAAACAAGCAGAAGAAAATAGCTTATATAATGGTAGGGTCCCATACACATTGCAGGCCTTCCGAAATATCACAATCCTTTCAGACAAGATTATTTCAGAAAATAATTATAGTCCCATATATTAAAGTATTTCTCTTTGACTGCTTCGTATTGCGGTAGCAACTGCATAAAAACTACTCCGGATACGCAAAGTCTGGCTGTCACATTTTAACGTAAAATAGATAACTATTTATGTAAAAGAACACGAGGACTAAATATATTTTCACATTTAAAACAATTATTCCAGGGCAGAGCATCGATGATAAGTTAGCGACTAGTGAGTTGGTCACAGGTTTTTTCAACTCGTCAGGGAGGCTCCTTCCCGGGCTAAATATAATGTACTTTTTTTCGTATAAAGGTAGTTTTTTTCTGTGACAACTTACGTGTGAGGTTTCTTTCCCATGGATTGTTACAAAATTGACTTTTGTGTGAATGGTTTAACAGAACAATGTTTTTTACTATATGTTGTTTCACATGTAATGTATATGTATACAATCTCGATTGACGCAATCAATATTTAAGCTAGAATTCATATTTCATGTGTGAAATATTCCAAGTTTTGTTGGCTGGCTTGAAGTCACCGCTGTAGGCTGAATTTTCGCCCTTTCCCGGGCTCCAGCCGTACGCGCCTTGGTCAGCTAGTGTTGCAGGAAGAGCGAAGTGCAACTCACTGCTGCCAACTTGTGAATTGTGATCGTTGTACTAACCCGCACCTGTCGCCATCGCTACTGCCGCTTAAACGATGCCACTTACATATGCAAGGTCTCGTCTCCTAAAAATGATGTTTTTTTCGTCAGTGGTGGATACAGATTACATTTCTTGTGGATGCCTCGCGATCTGATATAATGGAACATCTTAACTTACCAGTGCGCTCTAGTGTGCGATACTAAAAATAAATAGTCGGTACATCTAGTATGGTGACGAAGAGGGTTGGAAAGTGTCGAGCGAATGCAAGTAATTGACCAATTACAGTACCAATAAAACAATTTACGATGGAGGTGGTGAAGAAGCCTCTGGAAATGTTAGTTTCATAAAATAATTTTAATGAAGGGTTTTTTTCAATGATATTAGTTTAATCATTAAAATTTTTTTTTGAAATAAATGTTTAAAAAAATTATTAATAATATGTTATAACAATTTTATTAAATTTTATAAAAAAATTGGACATTTTTGTGTCCGAGGTTATTTAAGGTCTCAGGATTAAGGTGTAAGGTCAAGGTCAAGGTCACCTGGATCCAATATGGCCGCCGAACGACCAGAACGACAAATTATTAAGTCGGCTCCGGCCCCGGACCCAGCACCTCATGCCAGCTTTCTCTATTTTATTCTACTCTCAATATGTCGAGAATTATTCATGTTACGAATAGAGCAAAAATTATAAAAATACTATTTAGAAAATGTACCGTTTGTGAAAATTATAAAGTAAGGATTTATCATTTTAAGGAATACAAATACTCTTACAATGTCAGGTACGCTTCTATGCACGTCCGTTTGCAGTGCAAGGAAACTATTTCTTTCAATTAGCGAAGTTTTCATAATTTTATATACTGTGTTTCAAATATTTAGCAAACAATCCCTCTTTTATTATAAAAACGAGTTTATCTAAATACGTCTCCTTAGTAAAATTACCTAAACATAAGTTAATTCGAACGGATGGCATATATATCAACAGTTCGTAGAAATTCCGTCCTATATCATTACATACAATTAAACATTTAGATCTAATAAATTTTTTCATACACCGAAGAGCCAAAAAAAGCTGGTGTACCTGCCTAGTATCTTGTAAGACCCCCGCGAGCACGCAGAAGTGCTGCAAGACGACGTGGCATGGACTAGACTAATGCCTGAAAGTATGCGGGAGGCAATTCGCACCATGAATCCTGCAGA
Source organism: Clitarchus hookeri (assembly GCA_002778355.1). Lineage (NCBI taxonomy): Eukaryota > Metazoa > Arthropoda > Insecta > Phasmatodea > Phasmatidae > Clitarchus > Clitarchus hookeri. The sequence goes on along the minus strand of NQII01001195.1, from coordinate 334,799 downwards.
GCAGTCCAAAAATCCATTGCAGTGCGAGGCGATGGACAGCTCTTCTGAACAACACGCTGCAAAGCATCCCAGATATGTTCAATAATGTTCATGTCTGGTGATTTAGGTGGCCAATGGAAGTGTCTAAAGTCTGAAGAGTATTCCTGGAGCCACTCGGTAACAACTCTCGACGTGTGGGGTGCCACATTGTCCTGCTGGAATTGTCCACGTCCGTCGGAATGAACAATGGACATGAATGGGTGCAGGTGATTGGACAGGATGCTTACGTATCTGCCACCTGTCAGAGTCGTATCTAGACGTATCAAGGGGTCCCATTTCATGCTACCTGCACACGCCCCACACCATGACAGAGCCTCCACCAGCTTGAATAGTCCCCTGTTGACATGTAGGGTCTATGGATTCATGAGGATGTCTCCATATCCGTACACGTCCATCCGCCCGATACAATTGGAAACGAGATTCGTCAGACCAGGCGACGTGTTTCCAGTCATCAACAGTCCAATGGTGGTTTTGGCGAGCCCAGGCGAGGCGTAAAACTTTGTGTCGTGCAGTCAACATCGGTACACAAGTGATCCTTCGGCTCCGAAAGCCCATATAAATGATGGTCCGTTGAATAGTTCGCACGCTGGCACTTTTTGATGCCCCAGCATTGAAATCTGCGCCAATTTGAGAAAGGGTTGCACGTCTGTCACGTTTAATGATTCTCGTCAGTCGTCGTAGGTCCCGTTCTTTCACGATCTTTTTCCGGCCGCAGCAATGTCGAAGAATTTATGTTTTACCGGATTCCCGATATTCACGGTACACTCGTGAAATGGTCGTATGCAAAAATCCTAATTGTATCGCTACCTCCGAGATGCTATGTCCCATATCTCATGCACCGACTACAACACCGCGTTAAAACTCACTTAAATCTTGATAACCTGCCATTGTAGCAGCAGTAACCGATTTAGCAACTTTGCCAGATGCTTGTTGTCTTATATAGGCGCTGCCGACCGCATCGCGTTACTCTGATTGGTTCCATACCTCTGTTATTTGCATACGCACGCCTATACCATTTTTTTGGATCTCTAGTGTACATCCAGTAATGACCTGCGGCATTTTCTCAAGGAAATAGTTTTACAACTTAGGAACAGTATTGTTTTAAATTTTGTAGATAGTAGGTACTGCAATTACGAGTAAAATGTTCACTGATTCTCACTAACATACACCTACCTGTGTTCCCACACTTTAGTCAAAATATATATTTTTTTTTTATATTTAGTGTTGTTTAATGCAGTAATGACAGTTACAAACATTTAATAACTGGCTGAAGTAAGTCTCACCGGCTATTTGATTGCCAGAATACATCACATTCTTCGTTCCCCTGTTCTACAAATGTCGTGAGTTGCCCAAAGTGAGATTTTCGCCGACGTTGCGACAAGCGCGCACGCGTGATAGCGTGGGTGCAGATGCACATAGCTGGAGTCAGCGGGCAGCAGAGAGTAATGAGCAGTAAACACGCACAGACAAACTACTTGCACGCACACATATGTCATTGTGCTGCACAGCACCCTGTCACGTGATGTGCAGTATTACTCCTATTGCACGCCCAACACACGCTATGCAGCGTATTTCCTTGGCCTTCTGCTTCATTTAGCCGCCACGCTATTAAAAAATTTGCAATGCGCATGGACATAAGTATCCTGTCGGGAGACAACTAACAAACACCGTACTCTTTAAATGGTATGTAGGTGGAAAATTACAAAGTTTGTGATTCGACACTTATGCAATGGACAGACAAAACGATGCTGATTCCTGTTTATGATTCGTAAAAAATTATTCAGTGCTAATATGTATAGAGTCCTTGTGAAGGTTGTGCTCATACACGCAACCATGTACGACTTATTCTGCTCATGAGAGTGAAACCTTGGCCATCTATCCTACTGGGAAATGTATGGAAATATATATACGTACATACATATATGTATACTTACAACCGTACATTCATACACACATAAATGCATGCAAACATGTATACACATACACATACATTTGCCTAGAGGATGGGAAGAATTCTGCCGATAAACTTCGGGAGGTGATTCCTCATGCAATATCAATTGGGAAATATACAGGACACCTTATACCTCTCCCTAACTATTAAGAAAATGTAAGTCCTAAAAATTAATATTTGAAAACCATTTTATGTTTTCAAAATATTGGAAAGTAAATGAAATTAAAATACAAATATCTGAAAATTGTTTTGTTATCTCCCCGAAATAATAATAACAGGGGTGGCTACATTCCTATCGCAGACAATTTCTTTACCGTCAAGAGTTACGAACGTTACATGCTAATTTCTACAGGAGTATAGCGTAATTAAAATAATAGTCCTCTTGTTACAACTAACAAGGACCCTAGTTTACGTGTAAAACGCATACAAAAATTCTGGCCGCAGCGATACCATGCCTAGCACACAGGCAATACTACCTACATACGTGTACGGTATGCTGCTGTGCTCACTGCACACACGATGGTAGAGGTCATCTTTATTACAAACTGTAAACAGCATACACCGTACGTACATTATAAGCTTGCAGTACTGAAGCTGCCTCTTTGTTTCTGGGGACAAGTCAGTATGTAAATGCCTGCAGGATGTGTGGGTATTGCCTACGCGTCTGGAACTGTATCGCTGCCATAGAAAGTTTTGTCTTTTTTTTACAGGAAAATGGTGAGCCCTGGACAGTTGCAACAAGAGGGCCAATTTTGGTAATTAGGTCATACCGTTCAATAAACCAGCATGAAACATTTTGTGACTACTAGCGGTAAAACAGTTGCCGGTAAAAGAGGACGTTCCCCTCTGTTATTTTTAATACGAGAGGAGGTATTACGGAGAGTTTGCTCCTTGGATAAAGTTCTCGATACCAAAAAAAAAAAAAAAAAAAAAAAAAAAACCTCCGGACAATTGTGATTTAATTTCGCTCCGTTTCCAGTATTTTGTAAAAAGACAGTTTAAAATCTCGATTTTGGAGTTCTAATGCCTCTTTTGATATTCAATTTATTTATAAAGTGTCTGGTATAGTTATCACTTTATTTTGCATATGTAAACAACTCATGAATTTCGTCTGTAGAATTCCTCCTCTGCCTGTATATAGATACACGCACAGTGCCTGTAAGTTCGTTTACCCAGATGTTTTTGTGCCATGTTGTATTACGCGGCGAGGAACAATTGCTCCTGAATATTTATCACTTCAATATAACCACATTACGTCGAGTGGCAAATCAGGGGACAGCTCGCATGCATTACAATAATACCTAATGGGTATTTGAAAACAATGCAAGCATGTGTGGCTCACCCGATACTGGAACTTGATAACTCTTAGTAACTGGCCTTACCGTAGGCGACCATATAGTTGGACTGAACTGCACAACGGGTAAGCCAGGCAAACACGCAGGCACTTGAAATGTTATGGGTGACTTATAATGACCACCAGAAGAGAGGAACGTTTCACCATCCAACAAGTGGGAACTCAACCAATAGCATATCTTACCTCTGTCCAGAGGCATGCAGCGGTTCTAATAGCGACCCCTTGTTTCCACTTGCATTATTGCGAGGTGACTTGCTGAATAAAACTACCGTTCACGAAGTTTCTCATGCTTTCTTCCAATGACACCCCGAGAAAGGCGACTTCGTTTGTAGTTATCCTATGCAGTAATTGAGTGTCATTTACAGCTGAGAATGACAATGATTCGTGTACAGTGACGAATCCAGATTTTATTTGTACGAGAATGACAAACATACTCGATTGTGAAGGAGCGCTGAACAGTGCACAAATCTGCAATTATCTGTTGAGCTATACACAGACTTAACTGTTGGCGTTATGTTGTGGGGAGCAACCACGACTCTTATCTTATCTGATAATGATCAGAAGAACATTGATGGTACGTTCAGGATAGTCTGCAGATTGAAATGTTTCCCTATATGTTACGGCTTCAACGGAATTTTTTTCCAATACGATAATGTAACCCCACATACCACTCGGGTTTCCCATGTCTGCCTACGTGGCGACTCTCTTCCTCGGCCAGCCCGGTATTCAGTTTGCACAAGTACTGATCATGAGCGAAGCCGGCTGAAACGGCAGCTTCAGCCGTTAACGGGCCAGCACAGACTGGAGTGGTAGTTTCAACAGACATGAGACGATCTTCCACAGGAAAGCATTACAATTTTGTAAGACTCATATTCGGACCTAATCACAGCCTGTATCCACGCTAGGGGTTATGCAACGATGTACTGAAAGTACAATTTAGTTGTACAATTTGACCCGTATAAAAAGCCTATTTCCCTTAGGTTATTCGTATTGTCGCGAGAATCGTCTGCGCCAAATTTGATTCCATTTAGACGCCTCTAGCTAGGCGAAGATCTTTTTATGGCAAATTTGAAACTTGTTCACAAATATATAGAGCATTCCCAGAACACATAACGATTTACCATACAGAAGCGCAGGTAGAGAGCTAAAAGAATATTAAGACTTCAAACTCTACAATATTTTATCAGTACAGGACTTAGCAGATATCACTAATTTGATATTACAGTGGTCCCAGACTTTGTTCTTGTCGTACTGTGAACTCATTCTGGGCGTCACATTCATTCAGGATATTTGTAATTTCTTTCATTCGGATATTATTGCAAGAAAATAACATAGCAACCACTTTTGGGAAATAATAATACGCAAATTAGGTAATCGTTGCCATTCTCTATATCGATAATTTTAGCTATGTGCTCACTTTACCTGGACACGCATAATATCCTACAGCCATTTCATTGAATAGTTTACTAAGAAAAAAAATATTTCTCCAACAGCATACAACATATTTGTAAAACTGCTCACAACTGCACAAAATTTTTGCCATTTATATATGCCTTAAAATGTATATAATAGTTAAATGTAAAAAGTATGTATTAAGAAAACTCGAACGAACTATTTAAAAATTTAAGTTTTCACACCGTTCTTCAACCTCACTTTCCCATTCGAAATTATAAAACCCGTAAATTTGTGCCAACTAAACCCATAAAAACAGGAAAATCAACTACCTTGTTTATTTCACCGTTTAGGAAATTGGAAAAATATTGAAAAACCACTTGCTGTATAATCGGCAAAAACGCAGCACGTGACTTACATAACACAGGTCGGATATACTGCCGCATGAACAAATCCGTCCATTAACCATAAGTGAAAGCTCTGCAGAAGAGAATTCATAGTCGATAGGAACAACCATTTCACCAGAACTAAAGCAGAAGGATATAAAATGCGAAAATACTAATTTAAAAGAGGTGAGTAAACAGTAGCCAGCATAAAGGACATATTATAGTATACCAAAAGGTTTGCTAAAATTGAGACTTGTTTGTTGATATATGACAGGCACATACAGATATCCAAAGAAAACGATATAATCGGGTCTCTAAAATTGTTAAAAATATTTTGCGATTGAAAATAACTGTGAATAATAAAACAACTTTCCCGTGTAGCGCTCGAGTGTCAATGGTAACTACATTCGTATTAAATTCAATCTTAAACCATAAGTTCAAATCTCCATAACATGCAAACATTAATACCGAAAAACGTTAAGATGCAGTTCTGTTAATTTATTGCAGTTTCTCTGATGACATACAGTTGTGAAAATTGGGCATTGAATATCTTGAACGCAGTATAATTATAGCTACAAAGTGTCATTACATCAGGAAAATATTTAATAGCCCGTGAAATGAAAAAGAAGCAATGAAATTGTTCATTTAACGCAAATTGCTGTAAGAAACTTCAAAGTGGTACAACCTGTGGCGTCTTTGTTTTCCGATGAATAAACAACCACCCAAGATTACAAAAAATAGTTTAAGTACATCATAATGTGATTAACTAGTACAGAGAAGACCGATAAGATGATCGTAACTTTTAAGAAGATGTGATACTTACACCCGACTCTTGAGTAAAATCTTTGCTTCTCAGCACAAGCTATTCAAAGTAGATAAATCTGTTCATATTTTTAATTATTGCTTTCTAACGTCTTTTCATGCCAGGAGGGCAAACAGGGATCAGTTTACGCACTGAAATAATGTAAACTCACATGCAACAACGTACATTATTTTATGTATTACACAGTATTTGAACTCGCCCCACATGAAATGAAGTAGTCTGTGACCTTGCCAATTTAGGTGTCCCAATTCGCTATAAACAATGTTAATTAACATTGCTCAAGCATTTTAAGTTATAAGGAAATCCGTACCACGTGAAAATAACAAGCTCTCAATAGGCGGATTTGGTGAAGTGATTTCATTTTAATACCTGCATGTTAACTAGCGGGACGTTACCACGTTACAGGAAATCCGCGTGGCCCGTAATTAAGTCTCTGAGAGTGGGAAAACAGGACTATTTTCTACAGTAAGGACTCGTTTGGTATTTCGGGTGAGATAGTTGGTTCTTTTCTATCCCAAGGTGGCCAGAATATCGTGTGTGCGGGTGGTACCTCATGCACAAATAACAGAATGTCCTAAATTATTGTTTACACATTTTAATCGTTAAAAAATAGACAAACTATTAGAGGCAATATGATGGGACTGCGTGTATTTTAAGCTATACCGAGAACGTTGGGTGTGTGCGAGCACGTATAGCAATCCTGCTGTTGTCAGTTTTGTTTGCAACCACGAGCGGCAGAATTATAATTGTAGACGAAATGGCGGAGATGACAAAATTTTCATTCAAGGAACATAAATGGATTTTAAACGGTTAATGGGAATATGAGCATATCAATGAGGCATAGAGACACTAGAGGGCTGAATTCGAGACTGCGCCACCGTCACATGTAACAATGATATAGGCTATTCACGGTAAAGTGAGCACTTTTGAAAGCCCTCTCATTTGGAATAAGAGTAAGTATATATGATTTATTTTAGCCTAAGACGTTAATTCCGTGTGAGGTGGAATATACACACTGTGTTCATTACTTACATGGCATTATTTACTTTAAAAGGTTGTTAAAGAATAAAAAATTCTTTACAGGAAAAAGTAATTAGTGCCTCAAAAGTTCTCACTCGACCGTGAACAGCCTATACGATTACGTGATACGTTTGAGAGGGACGGAACTGTGTGTGATGTGAAGAAGGGATGGTGCGGTAGGAAGATAACAGACGCAGGAACTGTGAGGGCTGCTGGGAAAATTAACACATTCTCCCGGGAATTCGAAGCCCGTACGGCCAGCTGCGCATGAGATATGCATCAGTAAATAGTGCCCATCACATTTTGTAGCAAGTAAAGTGAAGTTTCTACATTCCCACATTACTTCACATTATGAATGAAAACGATCAAGATAGACGTGTTGAATTTTGTGAGTTGGTTGTTAACATATACAACTACAACGAACATCTTACTGACCTGATCGTTTGGTCTAATAAGGCAACCTTTAAATGAACGGAACTTTGAACCACCACACCTGTGCGTACTGAGACGATAAAAATCCGCTCATTTTGGTAGAGCAAGCAGTTAGTCTTCCTGGTTAACAGTATTTCTGCCAAAGGACTTGTGGGGCCATTCTTGTTGGATGAAATGAAAACAGGTGAATGCTACCGCACCTATTTGTAGAAAAAACATTATGCTTGCTGTTCGCCAACTCAACGCAGAAGACGGCTGCTTTTTTCCAGGGGGACGGTGCATCACCACGTTACCATCGAGACGTAAGGTCGCTCCTGGATGAATTATTTTTTAAAACTTTGATAGGCCGACGAGGACGTGTTGAGTCTCCAACTAGTTCTCCACATTTACCTATGTTAGATGTTTATCTGTGGGGAACTCTTAATAACATTATGCACGGTACAAAGCCACGGACATTGCCATGAGAGGTGACTGTGAGCTCCTGTGAATCAGTTTCCATGGAAACTGTAGTTATTGTTTGTAGTTCCGTTTTACAGTGTTGCAGAAGAAATATTGCTGCTGATAACGAACAATTTGAACATTTGTAACTATATTTAACAATTGCACACACCCAAAGCTGTCCTTATAGAATCAAATGCACGCAACCATCAGATTGCCTTCAATAGTTCCTCTGTCTACGCGTTCAAAGAGTGTAATTATTAATTCGGCACAGTAGTATATGAGTTGCGACTTTGGGACAGGGCATCTGGCACTAGGATTCAGGATTCGTCTACCATCTTAGTTGATGTCACAGGCGCGGCAGGCGGCAATGTTGTTCGGTGCCATCTGCCATCTTAGTAGGCGTCACAGTCAGGGTGGATATGTTAGTACGCGCCGTACGCCATATTCGTAGGCGTCACAGTCAGGTGTTGATGCCATGTTGGATGTTCGTGTTGTTTAACCTCAGATTTTTGTTTCACTTCCGAATCTTTCTTTTGGTATCTTTTTAATATTCCATGCCACAGGAAGCCTGATTTTCCCGTATTTGGTCCGAATATTTAATATTCTGGGAATGAATACACATTTGGTCCAACTGGGACCATGTAGTGGGTTTTACAAAAAAAAAATTACAAACATCTCTCTTGAGGTGTTCAGCCCTTCATGAATGGTGTCCAAAGATTCGATCTCAGGTAATCCTTACCTTAAAATAGCAGCTGCTTCTTTAATATTACTGATGTAGACAGATCGTGACTCATCAGGTGCCGGTAAGCGGTTAAAAATTTGTAGTTTTAGCTGAGTGAAAGCCTGGAAGGAACAAAATTACCTTAAATATCTGCGTGATAGCTATCAAAGGAGAGACTGATTAATAGCCAAACTGGCTCTCTCACTTATGGGCCTTGGTTAATGGATATATATATTCTAAAAGTTGAGGCTCATGAACAGCATTGCTTTGTTTTAATTTAACAATAATTTTCTAGAATTCAAGAAACTTGGGAATGTGTAGTCCATCAGTTATAGGAAAATATTTTAACATGTGCTCTAGAAGGTAATTTAATTTTCCAATAACAAGTGAAAATGCAGCCATCTGTGGATGCAACAGAGATGTAGCCATACTGTGTGGGTTTGTGAAAATCACATGGCAATTTCGACTAGTGGATTGTGAAGTGAAAAACATTTGTCCAGGCACTGGCACTGATGACTGAGGAACAGGAGCAGAGGTACAAACTGGGATGTGACCACCTATGTTAACAGCGTAGGACACCACAGCACAAGTTATTGATGCACTTATACCAAATGAGGTAAATTACTCCACAAAAGGAAGGGATGTAGCAGCGTTACATGCCTGTGCAGAAAACTGCTGTTCAGGTTTACAAATACTAGAAAACAGGTTTTCAACCAGATGTGGAATGTTACACAGGGAAGTTTTTTGCACATCAGACAGGTGTGGTCAATAAGTTATTTACTCGCCTACCAAGATGTGACAATCTACACTTTACTCTGGAAAATGACTGAACAGAAACTTCATCCTCAATAATATTATAAATATTTTGAAGGAATACAATCTTTGTAGCACATGCATTATACTCTGATTCGACATCATAATTATTAAAGTCAACAGGCGCTTCTGCTTGAAGAGCAAAGCGTAGCGCTTAGAGAACCTCAACTGTATTTTTAGATGGGGTGGCCCCTCGTAAAGCACATTCATAAATAAGTTCATCCTTAACCAAAACTTCTGGCACAATGGTAGCATTGGTTTAGAACAAACGACAATACAAGCCCAATAATAATAATAATGAATTCAATGCCTCGAAAATGTTTAGTTAGCCATGCATGTCACCACCAAGAAGAGGATAGGGGTAGCATTATAACTAACATGCATAACACATGCACCAAAACACATCTAAAGTAACCACACAGCCCTGTTAGAACTTCTGGTCCCCCCTTCCGTGGCAACTGGGGTGAACAGCAACCCCAAGTAAGAAAATTAATTCCCACCTAGGACTAGCACATCCACTGTCCAACCGCCGCCGGCAACGTGAGACCCTAGGCGTGAATCCATGGTTGCGTAGATGTGTTTTATTTAAATAACTAATATTTTTAAGGAAAGACAATTTAAAGAAACGTATGTTAAGACAAATGATTCCTGGATTCCTCACAACATATTTGTATGAAATAGCTCACAAATGATGGTATAATAATTGAATAATAAGAAATATTAAAAAGCGTCTCGGTTGAGGTAAATTTATTTTAAATTACCTTATTAAAATAGCATCCTCTGCTCAGTACTCATATAATCTCTTTTGGGAAATATAGTGATATGAAGACAAATATTTTTAAAAACAATATTCAAAATATTTTTGAAATATAATTATAATTATAATAATTGCTTTCATATTCATTTTTTATAATAAGGCATTACATATGCATAGATTTTAATGATATTTTTTAAAAATTAAACTACCATGAAATGTCCAAACATAGTAGGATGCATATGCCTGTCTATTAAGTCAAAATAATATATATTTGTGAGGGTTTCACTGATCTGCTGGCAAAACTGGCAGAAACGCCGAGCCAAACTCGTAACCGGGGCATGTTGCCTCGGGTGAAGAGGTTACACCCATTCTGAATTCCATTTTCAGAAGTGCCAGGGCCAGTAACCCGACATCCATCTACTTGAGAACCGCCTTCACCTCAAGTCCTGGACCACACTTTAAGAACTCAAAGAAATATTATATAAAATACCATAATTAGGTTATGCACTCCAACATAAACAATTATACGATACTTAGCATTACTCACTGAAGGCGGTGATTCCAAATATCAAACCATTAGATAGTAGAAAAACACGAAATGACAAACAGTAGTAAATTTGAGATGTTACATGGCTGAGAAAATGTCCAAGAATGACGAACAAGACGGAATCATCAAACTTCGAAAGTCGCCTTAGTGAAACATTTATAAACATCAAAGATAACCGCGTATGTGCTTGCTACTTACAATATTGCAAAGGTCAACAGGACGTTCGTCGTGCAGCGCAAAGAACATAAGATATTACAAGTAATTTCATAAACAATGTTATTAGATAATTAAGAAAAATGCGTCTTACTTGAAATAACTGGACTTACAATATTATTCTTATGATTAATTATAACAATGTGTGCAAAAAAAGTGCCAACTGAAGAGTCATTATATATGTTTACAACATTACTATAAAAAGAAATTTTTTTAAATATATCTTACAAAATTTTATGTCACATATTTTACTTAAAATAAACCTGTAATTTTATTTTATTTTTCATTTTGACATACTTGAACTATTTAACATTAACTGCCAAATTGGTGAGAAAAAAAAAAACTTCATTACTTCAAACTTTGTCTGATAGATGACAGTGGAAACCAGGAAAGAAAAGCTGCTCTTAAAAAGGAAAGAATAAAACTTACCAAACATCTTAATTACTAGGAAACAACGTGTGCCAACAAATAAACTGGTACAAGGTCAAGATTTAGGTCAGCCAATTCCAAGATGACGGTTGTGTGACGTCACACCATGTCGGCTGGCCGGCGCCGTCGCAGGTGCTAGGTGCCATTTTTGTCCCATTTAAAATACATTGTGCCAGAACGCAGATAATCATTATTCTAGCAATATTTAGTAACTTGTTTTGAAGATTTTTTAATGGACATACGTTAAACTTTTCATAAAAATAATATACATTAAAATACAAAAAAAAAATCTTTAAAATTGCGGCACATATATTGTTTTAATGGAACTTCCAACAATTTTTTAAATTTAAATTTCCAAGCCAAAAGTTTTACATTTTGAAACCTTTGTTCCAGTTATCCAAGCTGAGTAGTGAGCAGATATAAAATGGCACATAAAATTCATCGTGTAACGCCTTTTGAGTAGACGCCTCGCTGACCCCCTTCGCGAGCGCCTACCAGTTGACACGTGTCACGAGGCAGGTGAACAGCCAGAACGGATCGCAGTTACACATGTCAAGATTGTGCCGGGTAAGAGCTGGCATATCGGCGGAGCACCCGGATAGTGCTACGTACATACGTAGGAGCGGGAGAAATCGCAGAGCCAAGCAAGATCACCTCTAGCAAGCCCGTGAGATCAGTTGAGCGCCGAGATATCACAAAATGATTATGTGTATTTCGCCGGAAATCAAAAAACACGTACCGCGGAGAAATAGCTGACAGAGTAAGCTAGGGGCAAGGTGCCACCTTCCCCCTGCCCCCCAACCTTCAGGAACTAGGGCACATTTTGTGAAAGGCATTGTTCTGTTTTCATCCCACCACCCCCTCCCCCGACAAGGCGACACATGCTGACAATTAGGGAAGGAAGCTAGAGAGTATATAAGCTTCCTTGCAGGGAAGGTGGGACTCAGTTCATTATCACCGCGCCGAGGGAAGAGTTGCATCAAGGAATCGCGAGAAGACGTGAGCACGAGTCCGAACAGCACTCCAGTGAGACGACACTAAATGCTGGCCTTTTTCCAAGGCCGACCACTTCGCCGGAGCTCCTCCCCAGATGACAGCATAACAGCACCCACAGAGCAGAGATAAGTATAAAGTCGCTGCCCAGAGAAGCCCCCCTCCACCACGAAGTCGCACCAGTNAGCACCCACAGAGCAGAGATAAGTATAAAGTCGCTGCCCAGAGAAGCCCCCCTCCACCACGAAGTCGCACCAGTTATTACGAATAGCCAAATTAGAATACCACACCTCGGAAGTGTTGCTGTATGTTGTTTTTGTTCAAACTCGAGAAAATATAATTATCCAGTTAAGGGGAACGTCAAAAGACTACCTTATTGAAAATACTTTAACCTTCTAAGCATCTTATAGTCATTGCTGGGAGGAATTAATTCTGCCATATAAACCACCTACATTCCAAAGGTGGGGAATAGCGTCAAAATATTACTGATTATTATTTTGAACGTTAGTAAAGGCTTTTTGTGATTGTATTGTTTGAAATGAGTCCAAAAATGGACTGTGACATATTATACTTTATTTATTTATTCATATTTCAAGATCGCTCATAGAACTTTTAATCAACTGCTTTATCTACTCTTTATATCTGCTGTGTTAATATATAACAGTTTTGAGACATCATAAAAATGCATGTGCTAATTTAATTTTGAAAAAAATTTAATTAAATAATTAAATAGTTATTTTATAACGAAAATTTTTTTTTTATTATTATTTTGGCCTAGACTTTTGTTTCAAAAATTTCTAAATTGTGTATATATCCTAGAAGCAGTAAATTTATTTATAAAAAAAATTATTTCCCTTGAAATTGAGATTTTTTGTAACTTTTGTTAAATCAATTCAATATTTTATTTAAAAAAATGGTATGTAATATTTTTTAGTAACGTAAAAATAATATCTTCTGCATTAAAAGAATTTCTCTCTATATGTGGTTTTAATTTTTTAGATTATTTTGCAGATTCTATAATTTTATTATAGGGGACAAGATGTGATATTTGACGAGGCTTTTACACTCATGCAATACATTTGTTTTTAGTAAGTTTTAATAAAATTTATGTTTAATTAGTTTACCTTCCCAAAATAGCGCTATAGTTACAGATAATATTGGCTAAATAATAATCTATTTTATTGTAAAATAATTCTTATTACACGCATTAAAAAAAATTAGTTTGAGATTTCGTTTTGATTTTAAAGGTGCAAAATATTATTTTGAACATTTCTTGACCTCGTGATTCCTACATTCGCATTATTTTAATTAAAATATTCCATGAAACTTTTTTATTTAATTCTACACAGCATAAAATAGTGTTTTGCACCGTGGATATGTTATCATATTTCTAAATGGTTTCTTCGGTGTAATAATTATATGATATAATAAAACTTCTTTGGTTTTAACTAAAGTTGGCTCCATTATCCTTGTTTAATTTTTAAGAAAATAAATTTAATTTTCATATTTATTATAACTCTTTTTAGGTAACGTATATATGTGTCTATCACTTACATGTTAATGAGAATAAAGTAAATTATTATCTCTAGTTTCTTTATAAACTCTGCATATTTTAGTTATTCTGAATGTATCATGCTAGTACGTCAACTAAATACGTTTCGAAGAGCCTGTTTGCAAACATATTTATAACATCTACAAAGTAACTTTTTAGAATATTGTCATTTTGGTTTACATTGATTTCCCTTGACTTGGCACTCTCTTTATAAAAAAACAAGCATGTGAATATTTTTNATTGTCATTTTGGTTTACATTGATTTCCCTTGACTTGGCACTCTCTTTATAAAAAAACAAGCATGTGAATATTTTTCTCGAATGTAGATTATTTCAAGAAAAAAAATCAGCTCTTTATGTCACTGATTAAATACATTTTTTGTACAANTTTTTCTCGAATGTAGATTATTTCAAGAAAAAAAATCAGCTCTTTATGTCACTGATTAAATACATTTTTTGTACAATTTTTACTATGAAAACCTATTTCATATTACTGTTCATTAAATACCTTACAAAAATATATTTTCCAATATATAAGAAAGAGTTGCACAATCCTTTAATATTGTTTGTCTTACATTTAATTTCCTTTTAATATAATACTTCTAAATTATCAAAGAAACGTTTTGATGATTACTTTTGTTCGCATTTGGCTGAGAACTCTTGTAAGTATATATTCTTTTCAGCCTACTTTCCCATTGAAAGAAAGGCTTACTAATCATTTTCTTTTATAGTTTTGGTGTGTGTTTTGTGTCCCTAAAGATCTTAGAACCTGAAAACAGATTTTCACCATACTCGATACACTTACAGTGATAGTGAGAAGATAATTTAAGAATTGAATATTTTTCGACCATGACAGTTGCTTATTTTCGAAATGGAAACCATATAAACACTTTTGGTAGGAATGCCATATCTTCTGAACCATTTAAATAATTTAAGCAAAACTTACTCTGTTTGTAATTATTATTTGTGTGAAATACATTAACAGCCTCTTTTGTCTATTATTTGAAACAGAGCAGATTGTACACTCAAGAGACAAAAAACCTGGCACAGCTGCCTAATATCGTGTAGGGCCCCCCGAGCACACAGAAGTGCCACAAGGCGACGTGGCATGGACTCGACTAATGTCTGAAGGTATGCAGGCGGCAATTCACACCATGTATCCTGTAGGGCAGTCCACAATTCCATAGGAGTGTAAGGCGGTGAAGATCTCTTCTGAACAGCACGTTGCAAAGCATCCTAGATATGCTCAATAATGTTCATGTCTGGTGATTTTTAGGTGGCCAATGTAAGTGTCTAAAGCCAGAAGAGTTTTCCTGGAGCCACTCGGTAGCAACTCTCGACGTGTGGTGTGCCACAATGTCCTGCTGGAATTGTCCACGTCCGTCGGAATGCACACTGGACATGAATGGGTGCAGGTGATCGGTCAGGATGCTTACGCATCTGTCACCTATCTGAGTCGTATATAGACGTATCAGGTGTCCCATTTCACGCCAACTGCACACGCCCCATACCATGACAGAGCATCCACCAGCTTGAACAGTTCCCCGTTGACATGTTGGGTCCATGTATTCATGAGGATATCCCCATACACGTCCATCCGCCCGATACAATTGGAAACGAGACACGTCAGACCAGGCAACGTGTTTCCCGTCATCAACCGTCAAATGGCGGTGTGGGCAGATCCAGGTGCAGTCAACAATAATACACGAGTGGGCCTTGAAAGCTCATATCAATGATGGTCCGTTGAATAGTTCGCATGCTGGCACTTGTTGATGCCCCAGCATTGAAATCTGCGCCAATTTGAGAAAGGGTTGTAGGTCTGTCACGTTTAATGATTCTCGTCTGTCGTCGTTTGTCCCTTTCGTTAACGAAATTTTTCCGGTCTCAGTGATATCAAAGATTTCATATTTTACTGGATTCCCGATATTTACGGTAAACTAGTGAAATGGTCGTATGAGAACATCCAAATGTTATCGGTACCTCGGAGACGCTATGTCCCATCTCTCGTGCGCCGACTATAACACCACGTTAAAATTCACTTAAATCTTGATAACCTGCCATTGTAGCAGCAGTAACCGATCTAGTCAATTTTCCAGACGCTTGCTGTCTTATACAGGCGCTGCTGACCGCATCGTGTTACTCTGATTGGTGCCATACCTCTGTTATTTGCATACTCACGCCTATACCAGTATTTTGGCTCTCCAGTGTAGTCAGCATAGCTTAGAATGTTATGTGGTTAAACACATGTTATCTATTCCCATTTAACTTTGTGTACTGGCGTAGATAATACAGTTATCCACTATATCTGCAAGAAGCATATTTCGTTACCTCCTTTTTTTTGCTAATTGCTACAATAATTACTGCTACCAAAAATATATAAATATTCAAACATATATTCGTTCTGAATAGGAACGGCTAACAGGGATTAATGAATCATGAGAATGTGATTATAAGTTATATATAATCCCGAGGGGAGTAAAGTTAATAACTCCATTGGTATTGAGGAAATTAAATTTTTGATATATTTTTAATAAAAATAATATACAGGTTACATTTTGTTGACAAAAAAAAAGGATATGAATGTCATGATATAAACATGTGTAGTCTAATACTATAGGGACTCTTACAAAAAAACATTTATTTTCTATGCATATTTAATTGCCAGTACATAAACATTTTACAAAAAAAACATTTTTTTAAAGACATGTATAACTTTGTTTAGATGGTGAAACAAATTTTCATTTTAAAATTTTAAAGTTAATTTTTAAAGTGGGAAGTTCGCAAATTGTGGGAAGTTCACAAACTGTGTTTTAATCAAAATGAAGATGATATGTGGATGGCCAGCTGAGACAGGAAAGCAGACAATGCCATCCATGGCTATTCTTCTGTGAATATGACGAGAGTCACGAGTACCCCTTCAGAACTACCAGGTTAGACATCGAAGCTGCAGTATTCCCATATTACAGCCCGGTACAGGGGTACTGGAAACTGGTAATCAGATAACTGTGATACTGCGAAAAGGACTGCAATCTCTGAACATGCGATCGCTGAAACTGCGACCTCTGGAGAGGTCGGGCAAAGGTTAATACAAAAAATTACTGTTACCGCGAAACTGGGTGAAGAAAACAGTAGTGCAACACTTGCCCAAAAAATTATCTTGAAAACTACAATGACGTAGCATACGAGCACTTAACTACATTGTTGCACAGCTAAACTACCTGATAAGATGTAAAAATGAAATCGACGTAACTACATTTTGATTACAAGTGCAGCCTGGAGTTGCGCGCCTTTAAGTCATATGTTCTCAGCTCGCCAATGGGATAAAAATTGCCGGTCGATATGCAGTGAGCGCTCGAAAAAGGCACCCGGCTAAGCTCTGGTGGCTGCCGTTAGATGGCATAAGCTTACCCAAATGAGAGGTTTCGATGCCTTTCGCCATTGAGTAAAGATAGACCTAAAGTGGACTTCCACATGTCAAAATTTCTGGCCACTCCAGCAGGTAAGAATCGATATTTCTTGGTATGGCGGCTGCGTGGGGAAGTCGGTAGTGTTGCCACTGTGACATATACCCTCTCTCTCACTCATATTTCATCTCTGTCGCTCCCTGACCAAACCCTACAACAGTAGTAAGTGTTCTTCTATACCCCCGAAGCTGGGATAGATAAGATGGCTCAAGCCCTATACGTCAGTTTATGAAAATAGTGCGGGTTCTGTAAAATGTATGCTTGTACAAAATTTAATGTAATGGACGAGTAAATAACAGGAAACGTTGCAAATTACTCACATGGTCATAATAAAACAATAAACAACACATTATAAAATATGCGATAACTGTGGAGTTCGGTAATGTATATACATTATCATTCTAACATTCTGCAGGCATTGTGTGTAGATCAGTGGGTTCGTGCGTGGGCCTGCGCTTTATAATGTTAGGTTTTAGTATTCCAATATCTGTTGTGTAATATTAATTGTTATGTAATACATTATTGCTGTTTATAACTTATGTTATTGATAGAAAACATTTATTTCCAGAACTACTTGGTCTAAAAGCAATAATACCTAAGTAACAGAACAGCGCAATCGACTAACTGTGGTTGTTTGCTAATAAAATCGATTGGTTTAGAAAGTTTATAACAGGCACACATAAAAACGTTAACTTTATTATTGTGATAGTTTTGCCTTTTTGTGGCCTTCTAACCGTAAAATGTTATTAAATTACGGAAAGCACAAGATTGATTATTATGCTTATTACGGATATGTATGTACATAAAGGGGTGTAGCCGTAACGGGGGTGGGATAACCATATACCCACCCCCCTCCGAAATTAAAATCAAATATTCAAACATAAAATTTGAATACAAAATGCCAACTACTAGTTTAGTATTATAAATGTGTGATACCTCTTGAACATGAAGGATGTTTATAACATTTTGTGGTTCCATATATGTATATTAACCAATGGATTATAAATAGCATTTTAACTATTAGTTTGTAATATTAAAGCATTCGTATTTTGTCTACAAATAGAAATTGGAAATCTCCACCCGCTTCCAAAGTAAATTCGTGGCTACGCCCCTGTTTAAATAATTTGCTAATGTTTTAATGAATGCCGTAAATGTCCTTCGTACATACATATGAATAGAGTATCTTGTTTTCCATGCATAAGCAGTGCTAATACTCATGTCATGTTCCATACATTATTAGTACTCGTACTTCGAAACCTAAATAAATGTAGTCTTCAGGGAGAAGAACCCATCTTCTGGTGCGTTCTTTCTTCTCTTTTGCTATAGAAACTTGTATGCCATATGTTGTTCCCATAGGTTTAACAGAATTTATTGTCCATTTCATATAAGTGGGGTAAATTTTAACAACTCCAGAAAAGTGTATTCTTCCACCACAGCTGTTTTGTCATGAGAGAAAAATATGTTTGTAAACAAATGTTTCAGTCCAACGCACACTTGCATTTTCCTCTTTCCTCATGTTTCCTGTAATGTCAGGCATTGGAAGACTGACGTTAGCTAACTTCCGCCCAGTAATCAATGCAGGATATTACAGTTAAGTTGGCATTCCAACCAGTTTTATTTTTGTAATTGTCAAGTTAAGTTTTTTGGGGTTCTGTTTATTTAATTTTGAGGGAAAAAGAAAAACGTTGAGAGGGAGGGGTCGTTTAACGTCTTTCGTGAGACGGCATTGTTTTGCTGTTATTTGGAGTGTGTGGCATTTCGAGTTACATATATGTTTTTGATGGAGGAGTGGAAAATTTTGCTCCTATGGAAATAAAATTCTAATTATTGTAACTTTGAAAATTTTAACTTCATTGAAAAAACAAATTTGATGCATACGTCACCATTCATATTTGTACAGATGCAGTAATACACACAAACACATACTTTGACTAAATTTAACCTTATGCTAATTGAATTTACAATATAGGCAAATAAATAAATATTATTTACACATTACAAAAGTTTTGAACGTGCGGCTTTTTTAGGCTACGTGCATTGAAATAATTATAGTAACGGTTTACAAATACATTATTTACAAATCACGCAAACTTTATGTTTGTAAAATTCGCAACCTCTAAATCACGTATTTTTCTACGGAAATCCTTGCAAGTTTACTTTACTAAAGTCACGTTTGTTGGTCACTAGCATTAAATAATTTATTTGCATAACCATTGATTCAAATCAACACTGCGCACGTTTCCTGAAACCAACAAATTAAACTTAGACACGTAAATTATATTCGTGTTACTTCATTGTGGACGGCGCGGTGGTTAATGGAAATGGTAAAATGAGCAAGTTATACGAAGCGGTAAACTCGTGCCGATTAATATTACATTTCACTCAAGTAAACGCACTACAACGGTTCCTAACACCAACTATGCTTAAAAAAAGCAAATAAAAACATTATTAACTACCGATAAAATATTCCGACAACACCAACAAGATACTCGTAAAAATACGATGAGAAAAAAGCACACATACAACAGCTTTTACCGGGCTGAAACCTGGAAAGTGTAAACGTGGCTAGTCATTCAGCCATTGGATGGAAACGTTCACTGTTTGTACGAGTAGACATGTTATGTCATAATNCCTGGCTGAAACCTGGAAAGTGTAAACGTGGCTAGTCATTCAGCCATTGGATGGAAACGTTCACTGTTTGTACGAGTCTACATGTTATGTCATAATTGCTAAACATCTTTTTAGAGACCATTCAGTAAAAGCCAAAAAAGAAAATTAATATTGCTTTAAAAACATTATTTANTTGCTAAACATCTTTTTAGAGACCATTCAGTAAAAGCCAAAAAAGAAAATTAATATTGCTTTAAAAACATTATTTACACCATAAATGTTTAAGTATAATTAAAAATTTTTATTACGTCTTTTAGTTCAGAGTACTATTTTCTTACAAAGCCATAATAAAAATAGCCAACTTAACAACATGAATATCACAGCAATTCATCAGCTGATACAATACTTTGCAAACGATAGCATTTATTGTTTACATAAAGAAAAGTTTGGTCACATTTTATGTCAGATTTTACCACACTTACATAAAATTCACAATATCAGAAATTGGGTATCGTTTAGTGCCGGCTTAAACGACTCACGCATCTTGCAGAATTTAGGCATTGGAAACTGCATATAACCCTTGTTAAATATCGAAAAATATACTGTTTGGAAAATATGATACACTTTATACTGATAGTATCTTACTAACATATTAAAATTAACACTCTTAAATGGTAGGGGAATGCTAGTACAGAGGAATTGAACGAATATAAACTACATTTGCTGTATGAATTAACATTCCTCGTTATGTGTATGATCTTACATCTTATAAAATACATTTCGTTCGTATTGTGTAATCGTGCAAACAAAATGCGTGGTCGTAAACGAAAAAAAAGGATTCATTCAACAAAACTTGGGGCACAGAGAACATAACTACTTTTAGAAAAGATAAATTATAATTTTGTAAATATGCCATAAAGTTATCACACAAGGCTGTTCTACTATCACAAATAATTCAAATTGTTACATATTATTCGTAAATTGTTATCACTATCCTTTAGTAGACTAGGAGATGACAAAAATTCCCGAATACATAAAATAATTTTGAAACATTGAAGATATTAACAAATAATTTATTTTCTTCTTGGTAACCACTGTATACAATGAATAGAGAAATTAATTGATCTAACTGCGTTTAAACACACCTGAGCACTTTAATTTAGCGTAAGCTGCGACATCAGAAGTAAATCTGGGTTTACAATAGAAAATTTAAGAGTTAAATTTATGTGTTCAGACGTGTGCAGAAGAAACGAAAGTGTGTTACCTCAAGTGTAGGTTTCCAATGGAACTTAGCACATAATGGACGTTGTTGGGATTTCCTTAGACGTTGAAAGATACAGTCATAATTTATATCTTAAGTAAAACTTGTAAGGGGACGACAACTCTGAAAACAGCAGACGGTCGGTATTGTAGGCGGGAAACGGTTATTTACAGTAATGCAAGTATAAACAATATTAGAACGTTGTGTGTGCGCACATGTTAACGATTACAATTATTCCCACAAATAAGCTTCTCTGATAGAAAATGTTGGCATTGAAGTATGATCTGCCTAAATAAGATTGTTATACACTGAGGTGACAAAAGTCATGGGATACATCCTAATATCGTGTCGGGCCTCCTTTTGCCCGGCGAAGTGNTGTTATACACTGAGGTGACAAAAGTCATGGGATACATCCTAATATCGTGTCGGGCCTCCTTTTGCCCGGCGAAGTGAAGCAACTCGACGTGGTATGGACTCAACAAGTCGTTGGAAGTCCCCGGCAGAAATATTGATCCATGCTGCCTCTATAGACGTCCATAATTGCGAAAGTGTTGCCAGTGCAGGAGTTTGTGCACGAACTGACTTCTCGATTATGTCCCATAAATGTTCGATGGGATTCATGCCGGGCGATGTTGGTGGCCAAATCATTCGCTGGAATTGTCCAGAATGTTCTTCAAACCAATCGCAAACAGTTGTGGCCTCCACTGTACCGCGTAACTCATCCATAAATATTCCATCGTTGTTTGGGTACATGAAGTCCATGAATGGCTGCAAGTACTCTCCAAGTAGCTAAACATAACCCTTTCCAGTCAATGATCGGTTCAGTTGGACCAGAGGACCCAGTTCATTCAATGTAAAAACAGCCCATACCATTATGGAGCCACCACCAGCTTGCACAGTTCCTTGTTGTCAACTTGGGTCCATGGATTCGTGGGGTCTGCTCCATATTTAAACTCTACCATTAGTTCTTATCGACTGAAATCGGGACTCATCTGACCAAGCCACGGTTTTCTAGTCGTCTAGGGTCCAACCTATATGGTCACGAGCCCAGGAGAGGCGCTGCAGGCGATGTCGTGCTGTTAGTAAAGGCACTCGAGTCGGTCTTCTGCTGGCCTAGCCCAGTACAGCCAAAGTTCGCCACACTGTCCTAACGGACAAGTCCGTCGTACGTCCCACGTTGATTCCTGCGGTTATTTCACTCAGTGTTGCTTGTCTGTTGACACTGACATTTCTGCGCACACGTCGTTGTCCTCGGCCATTAAGTGCAGGAGGTCGGCCACTGAGTTGTCCATGGTGGGAGGTTATGCCTGAAATTAGGTATTCTCGCCACACTCTTGACACAGTGGACCTCGGAATGTTGAATTCACTAACAATTTCCGAAATGGAATGTCCCAAGCGTCTAGCTCCAACTAACATTCCGCGTTGAAAGTCTGTTAATTCCTTTCGTGCGGTCATAATCACGTCAGTAACTTTTTCACATGAATCACTTGACTACAAATGAAAGCCCAACCAAACGTGACGGGTAAATATATAAAACATGCGCTATCTACTGCCATCTGTATATTTGCATATTGCTATCCCATGACTTGTGTCACCTCTGTGTATACTACGTTAGGTTATGACCGAAGGTAAACATAAGCTGCTTGCCGCCTGTTTTTATTGGCTAGAATTATGAATTAAAACGATATCGGAAACTGCAAATACAGAAGACGTGCTTCCGTTTGAGAGATAATCGCTTACTTCATAATGCGTAATGCATAATTTTTTTTATTGTTAACATAGCTTAACTATAAGCGATTGGCACCGAGTCATTGTATTTATCCTATGTTTAGTTAAGTAATTGTTGTATTTTGTAATGTAGTCTGAAGTAGAATATTGCGACTCTCTTTTTTATGTCTAGTTTTCATGCGTTGGTTATAGTGTTAACATTACTGATAATAACTTCAGTTTCAACCTTTTTCGCACTGTTATGAGTTCGTGGTTTTAGTGTAGAATATAAAATGGTGTGCTCTGTTACACTCGTGTAAATGTAAAGACACATAGATGCCAGATTTCAGACAATAGCCACTAACGCACATCATTATTGCAAACATGGATCTTACAAATACGGCAATTTTATTATTGCTTTATAAAAAAAATCTCTTCTAGATTTGAGCTATATACGTGATTCATCAATGTCCTTTTCCCGCAGTATGCATAAGGTTTTATGCTTAATTGGATGCACACTCATACAGCGTTGCCATTCGTCTGCGTACGTAAATGTTGTACATGTCTCAGGAAATGACATACGCACGTGCACGGGGTAACGAATGTGTGTACGTCTCGTTCCCCTACAGTCCATAGGGTACTATTTTGAAAAGCGATTTATGTGTACTTCACAGTTGTTATTTCCAATATTTCTTTCTCGAAATAGTGCTATGGAGGCATTAACTTTCGTAAAAAGCCACTGAGAAAAGTTCTAAACATTGTATAGTCTTTAACCTTTTATTGGCCATGAAGAACCGGGATAAGCAGAAGTTTTCGTTGTGATTTGTTATAAACGGGGCGTGGAAATGAGTTTATAGTTAATGTGCAGGGCAGTGAGAATACTACCGATTTTCTACAAGGCAAGGTATGAATGAGTGTAAAATATATATTAAATTTCGAAAATTAATTTTTATTCATACCATTATTAGAGTTAAAATAAAATTCACCTCTAGTTTTAGCAGTGTTAATAATTCGTTATAGACAACTGCGTTTACTGCGTCAAATACTTCTTCATTCCTTTGTTGAAAAAATGTCTATGATTGATCAATAGCAACACTTTAATTGTCATGCGCTTTTCAGCTACAGCTCCTAATGGGTTGATAATTTTATATCTATGCGCCTACATTCCAGCACAGATTCAGTATTTGTTTTCCGTCAAAATGCTTCATCAGAATCTTATCAGCTGACGAGTT
Source organism: Clitarchus hookeri (assembly GCA_002778355.1). Lineage (NCBI taxonomy): Eukaryota > Metazoa > Arthropoda > Insecta > Phasmatodea > Phasmatidae > Clitarchus > Clitarchus hookeri. The sequence goes on along the minus strand of NQII01001195.1, from coordinate 310,663 downwards.
GCTGTAACGTGGGAAAATAAGTATACCTATCGGAATGTATCAAGTATCGAACCGAGTGGAGTATGCTTATATGCATGACTGCATTCCTAGGTTCAGACACTGACTTAATGACCCTTGAATCAACAAATTTAACGTACTGATTATTTGTACGAACCGTCACCTTTGTAGTAGATCACAACACCAAAATGTAAACACTGAGTCACATTGTAGACCTTCGTGCACCTAACACATATTTCTCGACTAGTAAACAACCATTTCCTGTCACTTTCTTTTCACATAGGAATGAAATGAAAACGCTACAATGATGTATGACATTATTCATGATTAATATCAATTTTGTAATTGTAAGTGCTTACAGTACTTATTTTATCATGAACAATTCAATTATACTAAAATAATAAAATTGAATTAAAAACAAAGACTGCTCTATATATATATATGTATGACTAGTGAACCAGTTCGGTTTCGCTCGGGTAAGATAGAGTTTTAGGAGATACACTAATAAATAAATTGGAAAAGAAAATTAATTAATGTGAAAAGAGGATTATAAAATTATACTATGTTGACCTAGGTTTTTAACTAATTACGGCTACCCAAAAGAAAGGAAATATTTTTTACCCGATAGCCAATAAGTAGGGTATTGTTTTTGGTGTGTATCTGTGCAACTATCGCATACTTACCACATTACCGCTTTCCAGCGTCTATGTATGATAATCGAAAAGAAAGTTTCTTCAATTTGTAGCATTAGAAGTAGGTGTACCTATGTACTACTTTTTGCGCTTAGCTGAGGGATCTTAATCGATCACCAAAGTTAAGTAACTTTCTGAGTGGAACACATTTGTATGGGTGACTGTTCAGTGGCATAACACCTGAGCGCTTACGGGCTTCGGAGGCCACATTTAGTATTCGGTCACGGTTGTCATCGATAGATAGCAGTCGTTAAGCCATTTCAGAGGTCCTTGGGCGGCCTGATAAACTCTGACACCAGAGGAAAAAAATATNATAGCAGTCGTTAAGCCATTTCAGAGGTCCTTGGGCGGCCTGATAAACTCTGACACCAGAGGAAAAAAATATTTCACTCACATTCCCAGCTATTGCAGAATTATATTTTGTTGTTGTTCCACAGGAATCGTACAATTTTCTGGAGTAAAAAGTATCGTATGTCCTATTGCAGGACCTAAAGAACCTAAATACTAAATTTCATCAAAATGCGTTCAGCCATTAGGGAGCTGAGTGGTAAACAAACATGCACTTACACACACAGAGATATCTTCGCATTTATAATTTTAGTAAGATAATTCATTTTCGTAGATATAAATAGAACCAAATAGTAGTTGATATTGCTGCATATTTCACCAAATACAGAATTTTACGACAGAAAGGAAACACATGCCATGGTCGCAACTAGGAAATTATGAGTTGGGTATTCACTGCTGCAATGAATGCTGATTACTCGCGTGTGACAGGCTCACCTTTAGCAGAACGTGAACAAACATGTGGGTGAGCCAGGCCAGGGTAATGATATCCTACTTTTCCCGGCTGCAGAACTGGCACCACCGCACGGGTGGCGAGGTATTTTGACCGCTGCATCGTCTGCTGCCTGCTAACTCCCAGTAGAGAACACTAGCACACCTCTGAATTATCCGAAGAACTAACATAAAAAAACTTGTCAGACTTTTCTCTATCCCATGGCCGCT
>NQII01001195.1:217468-308944 GCA_002778355.1 Clitarchus hookeri | reverse complement strand
ATATATATATATATATATATATTCAAGGCTTTGGCGCCTGGCAATAGCATAAAAGAGATGACGGGAGGCAAAATATTAAAATCTTGAAGGACACAGCAAACAAACCTGCAGCCGGATGCGAATGCAAAACGAAAAATATACTACGTGTTAAATACACATCCTGCATTAAATTGCGTGTGCAGTTAAATTGTCCAGAAATGCATTGACAACTTCGCAGAAGCGTATTTCTTGAGGTGAAGAGGCCGGAACAATGTGAATGTAAGAAGTTCCTCAATAAGTTAAAATGGATGAAATTCACTGAGATAATTATTTCTCTCAGTATCATTTAATCTTTTTGAAATAATATAATATCTCCAATAAAATTTTTGCCAATATGATCTATTTTTTTTTAATTAATCATGAAAAATAAAGAAAATAATTAAAAAAATTTTAAAACGGTACAAACTCCTCCCTGAAAGCCGAAGCTAAGTGGTTTCACTCCATAGTTGTTTTTAAAACAAGATCAGTAGCTCACGGTACTGGCCATGTTGATGTTCATTTTATACTGTAAAAACTCATTGGTAAACAAGTTCGAAAGTATCATGAACATACACAAGAACAATAAACAAGACGAGAGACTGATGATAATCATTTGAAATCAATGTCTGTACATATATTACACCGTGCAATCTTAAAATTAAATTAGGTAGCCATTAAAACTAGCAAACATGCTGAGAATGGAAATAAAGACGAGTGCATCTTAATATTAAACTTATATCATAATTGCTTATGAAATATTACCTAGCATTATGATAAAGAGCTTTGCTCTGTAAACTGACATTGATTTGCTTAGTTTTGTTTTACTTAGATTAGTTTATCTAAAGTGGTTTAATGAGCTTTGTAACCGTAGTTAGCTTAGTGAGCGTAGGTAGTGGCAGCTGTAAGAAGTGCATGTCACAGGGAAATTAGCTATGATCAGTTCCCATAATCATACACAACTGTTCGGACTGACTAACCTATCTTAGGTTAGGAAATAATTTCTTAACTGGGAGATGTGGGCCCAGCCCACAAATTTCCCGCTAACTGTGTCGCAAAGTGCAATCGTAACTGGTGTGAGAAACCTTTGAATTTGGTAAGGACCTTTCCACCTGTAGGCGAGTTTAGCCACTCACTTGTCGATGGCTTTACTCATTGCATGTGATCGGCACCACATGAATTCTCATATTTTAAAGGACGTCTGTCTACGATCCGTATCGTAACTCCTTTTTGATTTGCCATGTGACAACTTTAAATTCTCACTAGCTCTTTTCCAGATCTCCATGATGTCATTTGGATCATCAGGTAAAAGATCAGCTAGTGACCAAAGATTGGAAAGAAGGGTGTTTGGTTTGTAGTTGAACATGAGTTTGAAATGGGTTGTTTTTTGTGCCTTATGGCGGGCATAATTGAATGCCATTTGTTACAATTCAAGGTCCCAGTCCAACCTATCCTGGCTGTGAGCATGTAAAGAATTACGCGCAGAATGGAGATTACTGTTGAAGCACTCTGTATGTGACGGCTGTGGATAGGAAGGTGTGGTGGTGATATGTCGTACACCATGAGTGAAACACACGTTTTTGAAAACAGTAGACTTAATCTGTGGACCATTGTCTGAGATAATAACTAATAGAATTCCATAAATTTTGATGATAAAGTTTTTTAGTGCAAAAATTGTTGTCTCTGAAGTCGCTTTTCGTAGTGGAACGAGCCAAACTAATATGATAAATGCATATATGCACATCAACAACATGTTATTCCTTATTTGTATTAGGGGAAAGGGCCGAAAAAAATAATGAAAATTTTCTGCGAAGACCACTCCGCAATGTCAAATGAAAGTAATTCCAGTTTAGTATCTTGCACGGGTTTGCTGAAAGCACAAAGCTTACAAATTTTTACTACTTATGAAATATCCTGATACCTACCTTTCCAAACAAACATACGCCTAATGTCATTAAGTACCTAAATGAGCTCCTAATGGCTATGAATGAAAATACTGCAAAACCATATCACAAAGATTTTGAGGTTAGACATTTTTGTGTTCTTTGGTGAAACAGGGTTTGCAATGCTAAAAGCCTTTAGATACCTTATATTGCTTAGGTGCAGTACCATTTGAAATTTGTCAATAATGTCGCAAATGAAAGGATCACATTTTTTATGATTTTCAATAACCTGAAATGTCAAAGGGAAATCGGTCAGAAGTGCGCTGCGACTATTGGGTTGACGTTCTGAAGGTGTTTCCTCTGGATTATTTTCAAACATGCGTGGCAACGCACCTGCAAATATGTTCTCAGTTCCGCGCAAATATGTTGGATTTTGAATTTATACGATGAAAGTTTGGCTATTCAACGACCTTATTCTCCGAGTAATTTTGGATGAGCAAGTAGCCATGAAAAAGCTTGGTTATCTGATTCCAGTAAAAATTCCTGGTGTTCTAAAAATTGTCTAAATATGTCAGTTATGAAAATAGCTCCTTAACATTCTTGTTTATAGGCTGACTACTTCCTTTCCTGATGAGTGAGGGTTCGTGAAGCGAAAACGATGGATTTCTTTTCCCAACGATTTTCTACGATAATACAGCACCAAATGCTTTGCTGGAAGGTCGGTTTGGAGAATGAATGGTTTGGAAAAATCAGCTGTTTGAAGAACTAGAGGGTTGGCTATTGCTTCTTCAAAAAACCAAAAGATTCCTGTTGCTCTTCAGTACATACAAATTTTGCTCCCTTTTTCCTTAATTGGTTTAGAGGGGCTGCATGTTCAGCAAATTTTGGAATGAATTTGGAGTAGAAGTAGACCATGCAGATAGCTCGGGAAATACTTTTTGCATATTTTGGAGGAGGAAAATCTCTCAATGCCATAGCTTGGTCTGGGTCGATTGCGACTTCTTTTTCAGAAACTATATGGCCAAGAAAAATTATTTTTTGAACTACGAATTTTATCTTTGTCAATTTGGCGGTAAGACCTGCATTACGCCATATGTAAAGAACCTCTCTGAGATGAGCTACATGTTACTCGAAACTGTTTGAGTACACCATCAAATCATCCAGGTAGTTGTACGCAAACTTGAATTTGACATCGCCTAGCACCTGATCAAGTAGACGAGTTAGAACCTGGGCTCCTGTAGCAAGGCCAAAAGGCACAACAATGTACTTGTAGAGGTTCCATGGAACCCAAAAACATGTAACTGAATTTAGGTCAAAAACACTAAAATACTTGACTTTACTAAACCAATGGAAAGCGGAATTCAGATTTCAAAGTGTAACACTTCCAGTGTCAATTTGTTTGTTAAAATGGCGGTAATCAATTACCCATCGAAAATCATTACCTATAGGTACCAGAAAGGCAGATGAACTGAAAGATGATTTCGAGTGTTCAATGACTTAAGTGTCCAAATGATCCTGAAAATTCCTCGCATAATTTTCATTTTTGGTTAAACCCAATCGTATGGATGACATTTCACAGGTTTGTTGTCGAGGAGTTTAACATCGTATTAAATCATATTTGTGCGTCCTAGCACTGGGGTCAGAACATCTGGAAAATCTGCACATATATTCTTAATTGATTGTTGTTTTGCGCTAACTAGATGATTCAAATATGTAGTTTTTTGTTTACTTGTGACATTTGATACTCTTACTTCTTTACAGTGCTGTAATTGTTAGCCAGAAAATGAAGTTATCACCTTTTGAATAAGTCGAAACATGATACATCTTGCTTTCAGATCAATAAGCATGCATGTCTTAGAAATGAAATCAGCTTCTAAAATAAGATCTGTCACCAGATCATCGCACACAATAAATTGAAAACGATGTAAACAAATCAATTCTGATTTTAACCAAATATATTAGTTGTATTTGCAATGACTGCACTGAAGCTGTTACACAGTGTTCAGTGATCTTGATGAAATATTTTCCCTTTAATTATTGAGAAACAGATCCTGGCATGAGACTACGAATTGAACCTGTGTCGTCAAGTCCATTGACATGTAAGGAAACAATTTATGTGTTGAGATATGGTAAAAATGGTTTTGTTAAAGCCACAAAGTTGCGACACTTTCTTTTACTTAGGTACACACTTTTCTTACATATAAATTTATGCCCGCTAAAAAAACTCCATATGTTCCCTAAGTCATCAACCACAAAAGCACTATTCACAAAACATAATGTGCCAACTGGTTTGACAGAAGTAACTAAATTTGTTTCTTTCGAAAAGTCTTTATTTTTATGAAAATTGTTATCTTAGGTGGCCTAGACTTCCCACATTAAGACCACGTTTTTTGCTTAGATTTTTTTTCCATAGCTGCTACAATTCTGCACTCAAAAATAACATGACCAGGCTTTTACAAAAATATATGTTTTACTACCTTTTCTCTGGTCCTTAGGAATAAATTTAGCTTTTATCACATTGGTATGGTTCAGACACTTTCATAGGACTCTGGTGTTCTGATTTAAAATATGATGTGGATTAGCTTATAAAATGGTGGTGAAATGTACCTCGGGATTGGTCTGCAAAAGTAACATTAGTTGAATTAAAGCACAAATGGTCCAAGTCATCAAAAGTCTGTGGTCTGGATTTGAAAATAGCTCGTCAGCACTCTGCATGTTACTATCTAAGATGGTACAGACTATCTCAGTCCCAGAAACACACAATCGCAAAACCATTGCAGCTTCTTTTATTTCTGAAATGTAATGAATAAGAAGTTAATATTTTTCTTGTAAACGATTCAACCATTCCAATCGAATGTTGACTAAAAGCCTGGTCGGGATTAAATAACCCAGTACATCCTGGTGATACTGGTCAATGCTGGTTCTATCACTTAAGGGATAGCGGGTGAATGGAAAAATTATTTCCAGAAACTGGTTGTCAGGGATGATTCCTTTCTGTTTAATTTTCTTTACTTGTCTCAAAAACTTTAGCAGCTGTGGAATAGTAAGACCATCAATCTCAGGGAATTTCGCAAGAACTATTTCGAGAGGATGCGAAAGTTTTCCAAACACAGAAAATTATGTTTTGGGATTGGGTATGGAAAGGGGTTGATAGTGGGAAAAGGGTTGAGAGTGGGAAAAGGGTTGAGAATGTGGGATGGTTAGGTGGGGTGAGTGGGGTAGGTGGGCGGTCGACTGTATGCCGAAATGTTGTGAGTGTGAGGAAGGGGTTGAAGGAGGTGTGTGAAGGGGTGTTACGAGTGTAAACTGTTTGGTGAGGGGTAACAGGGGTGGTGATATGATAGGTTGCGTCGGAAATTTGTGAAATTTGTACTGGGTCTGGGATACTAAATATGAGTTAAGAACGCAAGGGATGGCCTGACAGGGGTTATGTTGTGGCTGTTTGCTGAAGGGTTTGAGGAGAGAAATGGGTGGTTGGGTAGTCAAAAGGGTTTGTGAAGCCTGGGGTGTAGTTGTGGATTGGATTTGGGATGCAGAAAAGTTTTGTGAAATTTGGTATACAGGGGATGGTTGTGAAATGAAAGAAGTGTTGTTGAAGGGTGTGTGTGTAAAATGTTGGTGGACACTATTGTCACAGTAATTAGGATACTGTCATTATCAATTGGCTCACTCTTACTTAAATTACCAGTAATACCACACACTGATGAAGTTTGAATAGGGTTGTCTGGAATGCCAAAGCATGACACAGTTGTGATGGGTGGTGTGTGCGGTAAAGAGAATATACTCGTACTTGAGTCCCATGACTCTAGTGACACAAGGGCTAAGCTCTGGAGGCTAATAGTTGGCGTTGAAATTTTTTTAATATTTAAATTTTCCAAATCATGGGTTATATTGGAGTTGGTAAAGGGGTCAGCTAAAGGAAGAGTGACAACTGATACCAAGTTTCATCAAAATCCGTTCAGCTGTTATGGAGCTGAGTTCGGCCACGTTCCCAGCCGTTGCAGAATTACGTGTTGTGGTTATTCCACAGAACCCGTGCAATTTACCGAGATAAAAGTATCGTATGTCCTATTCCAGGACCTAAAGTACCTACATACAAAATTTCATCAAAATCTGTTCAGCTGTTATCGAGCTGAGTGGTAACAAACATACACACACACAGAGATTTTCACATATATAATATTAGTAGGATGAAAACAAATGGTGATTAAATGGGGCTTCAACCCACGCAAAAACATGCGAAGTGTTGTTTATTAAGGCTAACACTAGTATGACTAGGTATGTGTTAAAACTTTCTATATTATTAAATAATATATTTGAGAGAAACGCCCAATGTATTTTTTATGAAATATTATGACAAACTTTTGGGGGCACCGAGAGAGAAAGACAAGAGGTGTTTAAAATTATAATCAAAGCAAGTCACACTTTGAAAAGATGTCCGCGCATAAGGTTAAGCAAGTCACAGTAAATGAGGAAACGAGACGCAGAAAATGGCGAAAATGTACACACAAAAAAAATCATGAAAAAATTTAACGTAAATTATGTTACATGCTTCGATGCTGTATAAATTTATTGGTTCAACCCACATTTGTGAATGGCAAAAAAAAATTATTACTTGTGGTTAAAATATTAAAATAATAATGTATGATCAAATAGCAAACTTACTGCTACCGTGTAGATTTTAACCATGCTCGTAGCCACCAGAATTACTGTGGCCTTCATTAGATTAGCCAATTGCTACCATAATTACTGCTACCAAAAATAAATAAAGTATCCACACATATATAAGTGCTGGATGGAAACGGCCAGCAGTAATTTATGAATCATGAGAACACTGTAATTATAAATTGTATATGATCCAGAGGGGAGTAAATTAAATAATTCCATGAGTAAAAGTATTAAACTGTGGGTAGTTCACAAACTATGGGTTCAACCAAAATGAAGATGAAGTGGGGATGACCGGCGGAGAGATTAAAGTAGAAAAAGCCATGGCTGTTCTTTGGTGGACGTGACGGAAGTCACGAGTACCCCGTCACAGCTACCAGGGTGGTCTGAGAAACTGCAGTCTTTCCATACTACAGTTCGGTACGGAGGAACCGGGAACTGGTACTCAGATAACTGTGATACTGTGAACGGGACTGCAAATATCCGAAACTGCGATCGGTGATGCTGGATCAAGTAAACAGTAGAGCAACACTTACGCAATATGGAGGTTGAAAACTACACCAGCATAGCATACGAGTACTAAACTAAGTTGTTGCACTGCTAAACTACATGGTGAGAAGTAAAAATTAAATCGAGGTAACTACATCTTGATCCCAAGTTCAGCCTAAATATGCGCGCCGTTAAGTCAGATGTTCTCAACTAGCCAGTGGGATGAAGAATCCTGATCCATATGCAGTGAGCGCTCGAAAAAGGCACGCGGCTAAGCTCCGGTGGCTGCCGCTATGTGGCATAATCTTACCAAACGGCAGCTTTCGATTCCTTTCGTGCCTGGCAACAGCATAAAAAGAGATGACGCGAGGCAAAAATAAGTACATGAAGGACACTGCAAAAAAAATAACTTCCAGCTGGGCACGACTGCAACACGAAAAATACACTGTGTGTAAATACGCATCCTGTATTAAACTGCGTGTTCAGTTAAACTGCCCGGAAATGCATTGGCAACTTGTCTGAAGCATATTTTTTGAGGCGACGAGGTCGGGAAAATGTAAATGTAAGAAGGCCCTCAATAAGTTAAAATGGATGAAATTAATTCTCAAAATCAATCAAATATAATTGAAATAAAATAATATCCCCAATTGAAATTTAACTAATATGATGAATTTGTTCAACATTAAACATGAAAAATAGGGTAAATTAGCAAACTTTCGTAAAAGCAGTACACTTTTTTCAGCAATTTTGTAGCATAGTGCTATATGAATAAATAAATTGCTATGTATTATCTCGGTAAAAAATTTACTGAGTCCCACCAAATTTGACAAACCAGTAGTACTGTGACACATTATGTAAAATGATGTGCTTTAAGAATGTATGTCAAACGCCATTTTGAAAATGGCGGCCACATGGGCATCATAACTTAGAATGCTATATCGTCGTAACCATGTAATCAATTAATCAATCATGAACTGTATCTATACGAAGCATCTTTTGTTCGCCATTTTGTAAGATATCGCCACACGAATAATTAAGTGTTTATGTCTTGTCTTGGGAAACAATTAACAGATTCCTATAAAATTTGACAAACAAGTGGTATTGGGGCTGATGTAAAAAGGTATGTTGTTAGTATGTCGGGCACTTATTTTAAAATGGCGGACATATGGCTATTTAGGTTTAGAAGACATTATCGTCGAAAACATGAATCAATCTCAATTTATATTTGTATGCTCCAGTAGATATTACATCTATCAACAGTATTTACATGAATCATATTGTGTATCGTTATTTTGCTAAACGAAAAATAAAATTTTTAAGTCGTGTCTCGAAAAACAATTCACATGTCCCTATCAAATTTGACTAACGAATAGTACTTCATCAGGTGGTATAGACTAGAATGTTTTAAGTAGGTCAAACACTTATTATAAAAATTGTGGCTATATAAATATTCCAGTTCAGTATATTTTATAAATGAAACAAATTCCAATTTAGTTTTGTATGCTGGTAGTAGGTATCTGTTACAACCAACAAATGTGACTATACAGAGCTTCATTTCGTTACCATTTTTTACATTGGCCCCACAACAATAAAAATGAAGTTTTTATGTGTTATATTGAAAAATAATCAACACATTCTTACAAAATTTGGCGAATTGGTTGTATTGTAGTGGGCCAGATAACTATGTGTATTTTTTAAGTTTGACAGACACTTTTTTTCAGAATGGTGGCCATAAGATTATTTTAGATTAGAAATCATGTAATGGATTTTAGCTTAACTTTGCATACTGGCAATATACAATAAATATAACTGAATTTTGGTCATCCATTTATGAAGATCGCCCCATGAAAAATATGGAGGTTTTATGCCATATCTCAGCGACCAATCAACCGATTTTCACAAAATTCTTTATACAAGTTGCGCAATGGTAGGCCATGCAAACTTACACGTTTTAAGTGGCTCAGTCACTTATTTTCAAAATGACGGCCCTGTAAATATTTTATGTTATCAAACCCGATCATTCCAAACATTAGACTGATTAAATACAAAGTTGATGTTGCAATCCGACCTTCGTAGTGCGGTTGATATGGCACGAGGTTTTCTAGGTTTAATCCCGGGTAAGGCACGAGTGTATTTGTAATTGTCTCAATACTGTTGCATATGTTTCAGAATTGATCGCTAATAAAATATATTTTAACGAGACAAGTCCTACCTACCAACTCATCTTCTAGGAAATTATTAAAACATTTATTGCACTCGTGTTCAGGAAAGTATGCTCATTAATTATATCACTAACTTCTTATTTCAAATTTGTTTACAAAATATTTTTATTTATGTTATTTCAATACAATCAAGTTTCTGCATTTAAAAAACAAATATTTGGAATTATTGTTTGTTCGGAATATCAAAAATATTTTTATAACATACGTTTACTTTCTTAACATTTATTTTTGAGGAACAAATAACATTTGTAATATTTTTGCAATGCATATGGCAGTATTCACATTTCGTTCATTCCATTTATAATTTTTTTTTAAATATATTTTGAGATTTAGTTTTGTAAATTTGTTTAACTTCCATTTATATTTGTTAGTTTTTTTTGTTCACGTGTGTTTCATGATTCACGTCGAATTTATTTTTAATTTTGGAATTCTTAATTTTAAAAATTTATTTACAAACGGTATATGTTACATAATAATAATAATTCTAGTTTTCTTTTAAATTAAATATTTTTAAGTTTTTCAAACGAAAATATTTTTATGCAAATAATGGATTAAATATTTGGAAAGTTACAAGTTGCCACTTTGGATTAAAAAAAACGCGCATCAAACATAACATGTTCAAATGGTTGAATTTTTTTTTAATATTCGTTTTTTCGAAAGATTGATTTTTATTTAATTTCCTTTCAACTATTCAGAAATTATTTCAAGAAGCCGATTAAATATTTGTATGATAGACCCGTTTATATCGCGTGTGAAAAAAAGAAATAGATTAATAAAATGTTTAAACTATGCATAAAATAGATATTTTAATAATATTTGTATATACATATCATAAATTAAAACATGTGTGTAATAAAATGGGAATATTTTATTGCTTATTCCAAATGTGTACAAGATTACAAAAAAATTGTAATTTTTATATTATAAATTTGTGTTTATCTGTGAGGATTTCAGAGACTGATTTCGGTCTATGAAACCAGAATAGTTATATGACAGAGATATTAGATTATCTAAAGACAAAATTATATAAGAACTCAACTTATGATCGAGCATTTTTATGGGCTGCAGATTCTTGGTCTATAACCACGCATTCCTGCTTTGTATTAAAGGGAATGTGTGTTTTATTTCTGGGAAATGCATTGAAAATCATAATACTCGCGTTGATTTCCATCTCACGTGCAGAAAAAATTTCAAAATTTTTTAGTAATCTAGTTTTTAATTTCGCCACCCATAAGACTATTATTCTCTGGCCGTCTACTATGCATATTATAATTGATAACTGTTTTCTTTTCTCACTTATCACAGGTGATTACATGCAGTAGAATAGCGCGCATCTGGTCCGTGTCAGTCAGGACTTCTGGTTTATACCGAGTGAAAATAACAATACAGTACGTGTGTTAGTGTAATATTATATTATGTTATTAATTAAACATGCCCTACAATGAATATTCCTCCCTCTTTTATTCTCAATATGCGTGCACCATTTTACAAAGCACCAGTTAAACTCATAACAATGAAACGCTTGTTTGATCGGGCTTCAAGTAAATACTATTTAGACTCGCCAACAATTTTTTTTGCTTTCTTACTTTTAAACTGTGCAATATAACTAGCAGTGTTTGAGTGTATGAAGTATTCACATAATTTATTTATTTGAAAATAAATTATAATTTTACGTGTACTCTATATTATAAGTACGGCACTACAATTATTTTATTCACTTAATTAACTAATAAAAATTAAATTAGATTGTAGGTGGTTTGGAAGTGGAGATAAAATATGTTTTATTGCATAACCGCAGAGAGACATATAACATATATCAAAACATATAAAACTTTCTTGTTTTGTACAGCCACCGCAAAATGAACCACAAACAGCACGGAAACTATTCTAGAGGTGGGCTGAGCAGCGAGTGTGTCTTCAGTATCTGCTTCTAACTGTCAGCTCCGACGTCATGTCAGGACTACCGGCAGCGGAACTCGACACGAGTAACACAACGTAAACAAAAAATTACGCGCTGTACAGAATTAAAATTAATAAAGGAAAGCTGGTCGAGATGCGCGGAAAACGACCTCTACTACAGTGATATCCAAATGAAAAATAAAATAGTTAACCCCATCCTTTACAAACCTCTACCTATAATATTGCTATAGAAGTAGAAACTTCCTCTTTTACAAGTTATGTATATCGACCTCACCCCATGGCACAATCAGCGTTGAGCTCCCGACTGTTTGTTTATATTTCTAAGTGGGAATATGACGTACTCACTTGGTGAAAAAGCAACGGACTGCCATTGTAAAGGAAACTGTTACAGTCCAAGGAAGCCAACCCATGTTAACGAAATGAGAAGTATTTAAACTTAGGTCAGGTCGGAAACCAGTTACAGAGAGTGGCGAGAAGATAAGGGCTAGATGTTCAATATCAGAGGCTTACATGTGCCAGGACCACTTTAATGTCTTTCATTTTAGCCAAAGAAAGTCAGGTAAAACTAATTAGAATTATATGATTCGTAGTTACATAAAACAAATATACTAGGAGAAACTTGCTATCACTGGACGGGCACCATGGATAGACCACCACAACATTATTTTTATTTTTAACACAACTAATGAAACTTGGCAGCGACAAAACGTACTTCTGTTCGACGATATGACGCTATGATAAATTAAAATCGACCGTGCAATGAATGAGAGATCCGCGCTTCTAGCTGAGATTTTCATTGAAATAATGCAATTTTTCGAGAAACCATTTTATAAATAATAAGTAGTGAGTGTACCATAAATTTTTAGTGTTCGTTCCATTATAATAGATGTTAATGTGTTAATTTTTGGAATACGGGGTTGTTCAATGCGATCTAGAATGAAGGTGAAGAGGTTACAAACAAACACGTTGCTAGCACTGTAAAACATCCATGAACGGTCCCTTTTAGTCATGGCAACCGTATTGTATTGTAGATAACGTTTCTGCTAAATCTCATGCGGATTTATAAGTTCAAGTACATGTCTGTGCCAGTTATTGATATGCTGACAAGTGTCAGGAAGGGCGGATATGTGATATCTGTAACTGTAGTCAAGTAAATGTGTAATTACCTAATAGAGCTGTTAATTATCAAAGGCAGAGCTGTTTAAGAGGCCGTGGGACCAAACATGACGAAAAAGAATAAAATTGAAGTCTACAGGTTTTTCGAGGCTAATATTATGCCAATTTTGAACTTTTTCTGTGCGGGGCCAATATTATGCTAAACGAATACACAGCTCTATAAAACTATTGCTGAGAAATTTAGCAAAAACCAAAATAAAATATTGGTCTTATAACATTTTTCTATACCAGCCTCCAAAAACCTGTATAGTTCAATGATTGTCTCTAAGAATTATTGGTGTCTCACTCCCTCTTATGGCCAGCGCATTAAAATACTCGAAAGACAAGGTCTGTACAACCTTCCATACAAGCAAAGACATGTCAGGTATCCAGTCAACTCTGGTATAGGAAATGTTAACGTTATACTTTTATAAAACAGGCGTATGCCTATGTTTCCTATTTCAGTAGAATCTACAACACTAATTGTAAGAGTAGCTGTTACTATATGCAATAGCGGAAGGGACGCATTACAACTAATACCCATATATCTCACCTGTAAAAATAACTTTGAAGAATTTTTTTAACGATTTCCTTTGTGTTTCCCGTTAAAGATCTGGTGAAGCTTTTCAGCATAGTTTTACTATGATATCTAGGTAAATAGTAAAAGGTTATGAGACTTTTTACAAAACTAGTCCATCGGTTGAAACGTTACCCTCTTTTATTTTACCACTTGTCTTTATAAGGGTCAATGATGTTTCTGCATGCACAATTATCATTCAGTTCTTTTAACTAAACAGGTTCACGATAAATATGTTATATTTGTTTTGTTTTGTTAAAACAAGATAATTTTTCTGGAATTTTATAAATTTCATTTTGCATTTAATTTAGCGAATAAAGTTAATATTAGCGAATAAAACAATATCCTCGCGCTTTCACATTTATCGTAGGTCGTCTCAGAAGCAGGAAAGGCGTCTGAAACGTCGTGTTTCAAACATAGTTTGTCACGGATACAGATTATAAGTGATAATGGTTCAGAATATTTCTCTAATGACAGTATACTCATGATCGGGACGAAGGTACACTACTATTTTGCCCATTGGCTTGGGAAAATAAGGACTTCCAATAAACCTGCTCGTCCTCATTCCTTTAAGAAACTGATATAACGAGTCAGCACAGGGCTATAAATTGATGATCAAAAATACAGAGGGCTATTTAATTGTCGAGTAAGCCAAATGGAACGAACCGGCATCCGTTTTAATATCCAACAGCTGTGCTGTTGTAAGGACGTGCAGGATGTTCCCAAACTTCTTGCTAGCATCCAGGACCGGGGGAGGCTGAGGAAAGTTAGCTTTGTGGTCACGTGATTGGGACAGCAGTACAGTGGAGCACGCACGCACGAACGCATTTATGGTTCCAGGAGACATTAGCATATTCGATCTTTCGACCCGTGTTCTAAAACTAGGTCCGTCGTGATGGCTGCATCAGGCGAAATAAAAGGAGGACAACTGAGTTTTATCAGAGACGACGATCGTCACGACAAGAACTAAATTACGAGAAGCTTCTATGGCTGACGTCACGCACGCTAAGTCTCGTGCGCGGGACATTTGTGTTCTTTACGACGCGAAGTTACGGCAGCTCTGGTTTCACTCGTTTAACTGTCGAGAGGAGGGACTTGCGCATATATTAAAAGTGGTTAAGTACCAGTACGTTAAAACAAAACTACGCAGCACTTGTCTATGTAAATTTCTTGCTGTCATGAGGAAAACTATCTCCATTAATATTCTTTTTTTTCATTTGCTACGTAAACATCATCAGAATGACGGCCTGACATTTACCTCCAGTCTTTGTTGGAATGACATTTGTTTTTAGTGTCACATTATGAAATGTAACGAGTAACACAAACATTAGTGAATATTTAATATGAAAATGTGATATTTGACCTTAGTAAATTTGAATTTAGGTCAAAAAAACTTGTCATTCCATAACATGTAATTACTGTATAAACTTAGATCAAAATTATTGGAGCTGCCCTTTATAGAATAATAATGTTTCGTAGACACGACATTACCAGTCTTCACACATACTTGCGTACAGTTCGATAATGATGAACTACACTTTTATTACGCTACATTTCAATTTTATATTTTAAGAAATATTAGAATAAAACTCTAGGATTATTTTTAGATTCCTAATGTTTTTGAGCTAAAGTCATATCTGTAGCCGTTTGTTAGCAATCTGCCAAAACATTAGCACTTGAAATTCTGAAGGGGAAAAGAAGTAGTGGAGAT
Organism: Clitarchus hookeri; assembly: GCA_002778355.1. NCBI lineage: Eukaryota > Metazoa > Arthropoda > Insecta > Phasmatodea > Phasmatidae > Clitarchus > Clitarchus hookeri. The sequence continues at coordinate 294,307 of NQII01001195.1, read as the reverse complement.
AGAAACTTATTATATACCATTCATGGTTACTTCACACTTTTCTGAAGCCCTGCTTAAGTTCTACTTTTAGTTACCGATTACATATCCTTCCGCTACACGTAAAACGTAAACATAAACACTGCTATGTGACAACGTTTTAACTGTCAAATGCGATGTTTAATGTTTACAGCAGTTCAAAGAATGTCATATTTCAAATACCATTTCATACGAATGTTTACAATTTAGGCCTATAACCATATTTAGTTCAGCTTATGACTATTTAACAACGTCTGTATTGACGATAGTTCTTACGGTTATTATTTTACATTGTTAACATATTTATATACACGACATAGCACATTACACGTACGCGTTAATATTTTGCTGCGACTGCGTTTAACCCTATTAAAACTACGGGGGAAGAACAGTATCATTTAACCTATTGTTGATAATATGTGTTGGGTTATTTCATTAAAAGAACGGCCTCAGCTGGAATAAAAATTAAAAACTAAGAACAACCAGTACAACAAAAATATACGGTTAATTCAAGCACGTAACTCGTCTCGCTAATTTTTTGTACGTGGTAGCGATAAACTTAAAAGATATTGGCGAACATGCACACAAATAGGCCTACTGTAACTTTTATTCCGCTTATATTTCTATGCATTGGTACGTACTATTTTAAAGGCGTATTTAATTTTTTATTTAAATATAAATGGCTTGGCTTAGTATTTTGTTTGAGTTGTGGCAAACATTCAAATCACAGAAACGTAAGCACGTTACACAATTGTGTTTCACACACCTAGGGCAAGGTTACGACGTTTTGATACATAGACATACGTAACTTTCAAACTATTCATTTTTTTTCATAAAACAGTTTAGGGTTAAAACGTATAAATTTCGCACTTCCTATATTTTCAATCACACACACATTGGTCCAACGTAACGTATTGGCAATAATACTCTTTCACACACAGCGGCCACAACGCACGTTACAGTATATTTATCCCTGCCATAGAAAAACATATTCATCACAACATCGTAACTTGCCTGCGTAAGCTTAAAAAAAAAAACGTGTACAAACTTGACTCTTTGTTCTGAAACACGTTATGTCATGTCGCCACTGCCAGTCGCCACTTCTGCCAACTTCGGATTTGTAACCGTCCCGCCATCACATATAAATATATCATAATAAGTTTTCAAAGAAAAAATCTCGTTTTAGTTGTAAATTACAAATTTAAAAAATCACAATTTTTCTCTAATAAGTATGAAATGTGCAAAAATTGAAAACATATATAATTTTCCTGCTACTACTAGTGGTGCAAACTTCCCGAGAGAGAGAGAGAAAGAGATAGACTTAAAGAGAGATAAAAAGTGAGGGAGCGACAAGCTCCGCTCGACATGTTGAAGTTTCTTCTTCAGAAGAAAAATAAACACCATGTCACTAGGGCCTACAGACGGTAATCTGCGCTGATGTTTTTAACTGTAACAATGAAATATGTTTCCTTAAGTGCTACCTAAAAAATTTAATGTATCAATTGGCAATGTTTTATTTACAAATAACATACCAAATAAACTAGGTTAAAACAACATTTTATCTGTGAACTATTTCTGACTAATCGTTGCCAACACATCGCTGCTCTCACTGTTTTTAGTTCGTATTTAATACAAAATAAATATTACAAGTTATAGAAGATATTAAGTTATTTGTGGTATACAAGTTATTGAAAAAACAGGTTAAAATATTATTAATACCAATGGTTCGTTTCCAATCATCCAAAGAAACCGTGAATGGACTATAGAACTAAACGTCTCATCGACAGGGGTTCATTAGAGACGCGGCCAGTTTTTCAGCGAAGCACGAAAGGGTAATAAATCGACCATTGCCTGTAGTAAAGAACCATCCTATCACTCACTTGGAGTGAGTTCGGGAAACTTTGGGAAACCGAAAACAGGATGGCCGGACTGGGAATCGAATCCAGGTTCCTCCCGAATGTGCCACNCCAAAGAAACCGTGAATGGACTATAGAACTAAACGTCTCATCGACAGGGGTTCATTAGAGACGCGGCCAGTTTTTCAGCGAAGCACGAAAGGGTAATAAATCGACCATTGCCTGTAGTAAAGAGCCATCACTTGGAGTGATTTCGGGAAACTTTGGGAAACCGAAAACAGGATGGCCGGACTGGGAATCGAATCCAGGTTCCTCCCGAATGTGCCACATCGCTCTGTAGGTAAAATAAAGAAATGAACTCGTTCACAGTAAAGCTTACATCAAGGAGACATCCTTGTTGGGCAACTTCTGTAAGATCAGAATTAACGCATATACGTGGGTCTTAGGGGCGTTACCCACCAAGCCTGCCGCCGTGGACTTTAAATGAGGAAACAGTGTTAAAGAAGTTGCTTCTCTATTCATCAGTTTTAAAGAAAACTGTTTCAAAAAAATATACCCAACGCAACTTTTTGTCAGATAATAATGCCACGTTAAAAATTAAANAGTCGTTCACAGTAAAGCTTACATCAAGGAGACATCCTTGTTGGGCAACTTCTGTAAGATCAGAATTAACGCATATACGTGGGTCTTAGGGGCGTTACCCACCAAGCCTGCCGCCGTGGACTTAAAATGAGGAAACAGTGTTAAAGAAGTTGCTTCTCTATTCATCAGTTTTAAAGAAAACTGTTTCAAAAAAATATACCCAACGCAACTTTTTGTCAGATAATAATGCCACGTTAAAAATTAAAAAAATGATTGTTATAAATTTTTTTGTAAAAGTTAAATGTTTCATGTAAGAAACAAATAACATAAAAACTTGCAGGGGATCGGACGTAAAATGTCACGTAGAATAGTTTTGGTTTTAAATAGTTATCTTTAAATTGTTTGGATTGATAAGGAATTTCTTTAGCAATGAGTCCCCATTGAAACTCTGAGAAAAGGCTTGAATCGTTTCCTGGGATCGCTTCTTTTTTTTTAGACATGCTGGAAGTAATACAAAATAAAATATTGAGTGAAAGCCGCTGAATAATTAATATTAATGGCAATAAGAATTATAAAGGATGACGTAAGTCTATACAGATCAGTCCGATGGCTTCCGTTACGGGTACTAATATTCCACTGTTGCAGATGTAATTTATGAGGAATTCAGCCAGGGCAAGTGAATGTCAAAGTCTTAGAAGCTCGTAGTTTTCTGCTTTCTGACGCTATCTGGGCTATCTTCTCTGCCCAGGGCTCTTGATTCCTAATTCGGATGTTTTTCTTTAAGACAGTTTTTATCCTACAGCACAGCGATTCAATAACTCGAGATTTTTAATATACCACGCTAGACACCCATATTAGCAGAATCTTAGTGGGCAGATGTTACACTTCTGTCAAATATTTTTGACATAAAATGTTGAAGTATGTCACTAGCAAAATTTTTTTACGGAATACTTGAATACACTGGTGGGAAAAAATTTGGCACGAGGTGAAAAAGTAACATAACAGCGGAACGAACAGAAAGGGCACTGAATTCTAAGAAATTATTCTCGTTTTGGCACTGAAGATGTCCATTTCAAGGGTGATATAACTTGAGAAAGCTTCGCCATGCAAATAGCACTGTAACTCGTGGTACGTGAATTACCGTATTTCAGCACAACATAAAATAATACAATTCAACAGGCTTAGCGCATTTGTACAGAGGTGAATTTATGACTCATATTTTCGCACGAGGAAACCAGACACCTCAAATGGCCTATCAAATCCCGTAACCTTGGCAACCATCAACCCAAGTACAACATATTAACGAAACTCATTTTAACTAGATAAATGCAGACTCGAGTGTTTGGCTTACAAAATATAAAAATGCTACAAATATAAACCTAATGTACGTCCTAAGCATAGTACGTAAATAAAAAATTATCAAAAGGTGTCAAATCTTCCATTATCATTACAGGGATTGGGTAAGTTCCACAATCAGTTAAACGTTACTAGCACAACAACATAATCAGTTAAATGGGACTCCCACGACATAATCAGTTAAACGCGACTACCACACAAACATAATTAGTTAAACGCCACTAGCACAACATAATCAGCTAAACGCGACTAGCACAACAACATTATCAGTTAAATGCGAATAGCACAACATAATTCAGAACGTAGCTCAAACTGCAATGTGTGTGTGTTGCTGTCCAGCACGTATCAGAGGAATAAACATTTGAAATACAGCATAGACTAATAAATTCAAATACGCGTGGCGCGCAAAAACATCGGCAATCTGGCCACATGGGCGGAAGGCCAACCAATCAAAGCTACGTCTCAAATTACGCAGGAAAAAATTCTTCAAATCTGTGCGAAAACATAATTTTAAATAAGGCGAAGTAAAAAATTATCAAAACGACTTACCTTGATCCGCTGACATCGGATCAGAAGGCCAACACCTATAAACGTCTACCTCTCCATATCCAACTAAATAGGCGCCTGCCAACGGCCTCGAAGCAAAGTGACTACCTCGCACCTCTTAGAAGTTTCAGGTCTGGTCAATGCTCCAAGCTAGCAGACGACAGTGGCGTGTCAAAGAGAAGCAAAATGAAAGGAACAGGAGNCTGCCAACGGCCTCGAAGCAAAGTGACTACCTCGCACCTCTTAGAAGCTTCAGGTCTGGTCAATGCTCCAAGCTAGCAGACGACAGTGGCGTGTCAAAGAGAAGCAAAATGAAAGGAACAGGAGTCGTTCAGCGGCGCTAAACCACATCGGAGCTTGGCAAGCGTTACGGTCGCGCCAATATCTCGCAATACTCCCCCACCCCCTTAAAAAAAATCCTTACTGTTCCCGATGTGACTCAAACTAAAAACTAATTTATGGACTTCAGAGCCCAGAAAACCAGAATCAGTTGCTCCAAAGCAGATGTGCACAAATTCAAAGAGAATTTAAGAGTTTACAGAAATGAATGTAACAGAGTTCAGAATAAGTATCGAAGAGTAAATTTCGTCATACCAAGAGAGGAGTGCTACAGAACAAGCACAGAAAGGCGCAGTAGCTGCGCAGAAATAAATATGAAGCATCGGTGTAACTCGCTCTAAATCACATCCTCGGCAAGGATGCTGGGAAGAACGCCAACAACAGCACATCGTTGCAGGGCGGATTGCAGCATCAGAAGGTGTTCACAAAGTAATTCTATTCTGGGTAAGGCGGGTAGCAGCGTAGCTGAGATGGACGAGGAGGCCAGAACAGCGCACCGCCTACAGCCCTCGTGGCAGCAAGTAAAAGTGGCGTCAGCCCAGCACCGTGCCCATGGCAGGGTCAACGAAATATGAAAACGAAAGAAGAGAGGCGAGATAGAATACAAAAGAAGGAAACAGACTGTTAGCAACTGAGGTTGTGGAGAAGGCACACGCGATTAAGCAAACATAACAACGCGAAAGGGCCCAACATACTCCAAGTCACAAAAAAAGAAAATATATAATGCCTGACAAATCTCAATCATCAGAATTCACAAATACTTCTAAATGTAATATACAAGCCTTTTTCTATATTCAAAAGGACTCAGTATCATAAGAAACGTGGCCCGAAATATTTGTTGACACATACAAGCCTACGAATTTCTGTAACAATTTAAAGAAACACATTTTTCTGCTTTGGCATCTGGTAATTACCATATAGTACCAGATCCCCGGGGCTGACGCTTGTATGGTTTCCTACCCTTTAATCGTTCTGTAACACTCTGCCATAGGTAGCCTCTCTCGGCTGTGGAGAGGAAGATGCAAGGATGGACGACTCAGATATTTAACAATGGGTGTGTAAGCGGAAACCCGAGAACAGACACATAGGGCGTGTCACTGGTCGACTCGTGCAGCGTACAGTGAAATCCTAAATTCAAGACCTTCAAATCGTGATCCCACACCGTACGGTCAGTAGGGACTACTGTGTAGGGATGGCCAGGATTGCCTTTGATATGAAATATAAATGTTTTTAGATGGGGCAAATTAAAATGTCTGGCATGCGTTTCTTTCAGAATAGCAGTAACACTGGAAGTGCTTTATAATGTTACGCAATGGCATAGGCCAAATGTGGAACTGCTTAGATAACTTCATTTAAAACACCGCGATAACACTTAAAATGTGTAGCGTCAGAAAGCTTGGCAGAAATACATTACTCCAGAAAAATATTATTTTTAATAATTAGAGTCACTAATTGTGTAGGATTGCCGTTTCTTCGTTTTCCCCTATTGTCTTTCATAAGATTATAAAATACGGTTATCTTCTCTAGCGTCAATTTATGTCTCATATCCCCTTAAAAGTGTTCCGGACATGAATTAATGCAAAACCCGATAATTGAAAATGTACCAGTAACAAAATATAGAAAATCTAAGAAATGGCAATCCCGAACAACAGATCGAGCGAAGTTCGTGAACAAATACTTCGCCAGAGTGATGCATCGTAACGGAGTATTTTCTTACGCCTTAAATTTATACTTTTCTTTTGTCGCGCAATGTAACATGCTAAAATGATGTACCACTGTAGTAAAATGTTTGCTCACTATGTTGGCATAAACTATAATATAGGATTGTTGTTTCTTTGGTTATTCAATACTCTGTACCAAATATTTGTAGATTAATGTCAATAAGTATAGTATTAACCAGCGCCTCGAGCACACTGGAGAACTCGACCAAAGGTAATGTTTGAGCCTTGAACCTAGCTTGCAACCTCGTATAGTCTGTCCACGATTAGCTGAGTCATTCCGAAAGTCCTGCTTGTCATCTACTTTTCTTCTCATTGTGTGTATTTCCGCAATATGTATTTTCGCTATATGTAAAGTTTACGTTGCTGTATTTATGCGCGTACGTAGTGAAGCTGTACGATTTCCAGAAATGTAAATGTTTTGAAAATATGCAAATCCGTCCAATAATGTATATACAACAAGAAACACTCACTACAGTGGCAATAAATTCAAACTTCACACTCACCATGCTACGTTAACTCTTAGAAATATGTTTGTAACTTGGCTACAAACTTAAGAGGAGCACGCATTTCAGTGTGTACTGTCATACACAGAATTTTGTAAAAATTTATGTCAATAATTCGAGGAGACAATCTCAGCATCTAGAGCAAGAAAAAAAATTAATACGTACACGGGTAGGCTTCGTTTCTTTACTACAGCTCCTANTAAACTCTTAGAAATATGTTTGTAACTTGGCTACAAACTTAAGAGGAGCACGCATTTCAGTGTGTACTGTCATACACAGAATTTTGTAAAAATTTATGTCAATAATTCGAGGAAACAATCTCAGCATCTAGAGCAAGAAAAAAAATTAATACGTACACGGGTAGGCTTCGTTTCTTTACTACAGCTCCTATTACTCACAATTGTAGTGTGACGGTAGTTCCATAATATTCTAACTTATTCGTTTCGTTTGCTTTCAACAAAATATTCGTTATTTCTCGAATTTTCGTTTCCTAATGGAAGGAGGCATTTATTCTAAGCGTTTTAAAGTGTATGTTTAACGTCGATATGTTCGATATCGCATTCCAAAAGTTTTATTAATACAACTTGGCGGGTGTGTGGTACAGGTTCTTAAATATCTGTAACTGCGGAGGATGATAATCTTGAAGTTATGTGCCTTCATGTAAAAAAAAAAAAACATAAAAATATATTTCAAAACAAAACTAATTCATGGCAGTAATTAACCTTTCTGTTTTGATTTGTGAACTATTTTAGTAGCAGTATAGGCTAAAATTTGTGAGGGTGTTTTTGTTTATAATGAAATACCAGAACATAAATACTGATTTTATTCAATAATTTTTTTCAAACAATGCAGTTTGGAAATAAACCAATAGGAAGCGCTAAGTTGTAAATAATTATTGGGAGTATAAAATAAAATTATTATCTCTTGAAAATGATTTAGTAAAAATTCATACGATATTGGAATTAACGCAGTTTTGTAGAAATAAAAAAGCGTGTAGCTTGGCGTACATCGGTTATTTTGTAATCTTCGTTTATAAATAACGAACATGAACATAACAGCGTGTCGTAAACAGCCTGCACCCAAACTGCAAAATGGTAACACAGTAAAATTCTAGTTCATATGACAACCAAAATTCTGTCCGATCTATAATCGGAATAATGTTAATGCATCTTATCGCAAGTGCCTAGAAATATACAGTACGTGTATATATATATAGTTCCAGCCTAGTTATAAAATACCACCATGACCGACGTAAAGAGTAAATTTGAGACACTTGATGAACGAAAAGTACCGTTTTCCTAGAATTCATTATTTGCTTAATACTAAAATATTAAATAAAAATTAAATATTTTAATAGCTTAAGTGCTTTGATTTATTGATGTTTTAAAGTTTAAATATTCATAATTTTATAAATAAGCTCCCATATCTTAGTTATAGTTCATGTGATTAATGTTGCCACCTTGCTTTCGCGAAGGAATACCCGAACATTGCCAAAGACTGGGAGGACTGTATCGAAATATGGATTAGAATACGAAACAGACTTTATCAAAGATTTTATTCGTTTCTCGAACTTTCTAAACCTAACGAATAGGAAAAATTAACGAATAGCTTAGAATAAGCTCCAAGATGTGGCGAAGCAACTGCAACCATTTAATCACATGCAGCGTACTGCTTGATGTAGGATATAACTGGAAGCTACGAGTGTCACGTGTTCTTTCACACGTGTGCAATATAATTCTGTGCAGTTCCTAATGATCTGTTATGCAGTGTCGTGGTGTTCGGTGCTGTGCACCATACACCCGACAGATGCGATAGCATTCCATACAAACATGATCCAGCCCACGGGCCAAAAAATGTACGTTATGAAATGGAAGCTGTAGTAAAGAAACGAAGCTTTTCCTGACCTATGTTCATATTATATTATTTATTCCTCTAGACGTGAGGATTGTTTCGCCAAAGTGTTGACATTTATTTTTAGAACATTCTGTATAAATAGTTGTGCACCACACACCACACTTCGCAACTACTCGCGATAATGAAGTGTTGAAAATGCTTCGTGATATCTCTCCTGAGAAGCCATAATTATGTACCTTACGGATGCCTCCTTCCTGGCCGAGGCTCTCAGCTCCAACTGGTTAAGGATTCATGACACGACCTTCTCTCCGCTACTCTGCTTCCTGAGGATCAAGACGCGCGTCGGTGGAATAACTATTAGACGTTATATGATCCTCAAAATCTTCGGTGTAAATGGTCGCAGAATAAACATTCCAGGTTTTGCTATGCAACAATTTCAAGGAATAAAAACATATGATGTCATGAAATCAAGTGCTATTCTACAAAATCGTTAGTTATTTTACGAAAGTATATTAAAGTTATATAGTGGATATAAATTTTGACACTCTAGGTTTGGTATAGTCTGTGCTTTCGTTTTACATTAATTTGCGTAAATTAGCAGAACTCTATCTCTTTGTTTTGACTATTAATTAAATATGAAATGTGCTCATATCAGTGTTTTTAAATCAGTACTTATTTCAGTAGATGTTCTGTCTATAAAAATATGTACTTATTTATGCTTTATTCTTTTTAAAACTTGAAGTGTTACCGTTATCCGCCTTACTTCTTTTTTTTAAGGAAGCCTGCGAGTGCACTTTATTACATGTACCATAAAATATGCCGTACTTTATTTTTGCTACATATTTTAAATTAATTTTCCAAATGATATTCTCTACCAATATCTGTAAAGAAAATAATCTACAATAAATTCAAAATACCAAAGTATGAAGAAAAGTCAAGTTGTACTCACACCATTACCATACCAAATTCATTCCTTATTTCAACAAAAAGGCATATGATACAAGTTAAAATAATAACGGTTAACTATGGCAACGAAAATCTCAAAAGTGATACCCACTTCACAAATAAATTCTAAATACCAGACTCAGAAAACTCAAAACCACATAAACAATACTTAGAAACAAAATAGTCAGAAAATATGCTGGGTCGAACATATTACCAATCTTAATAGGGTTCCAGAGAGCTAATATTATGTATAAGATTTTAATGCAAGTTCTTCTGGATCCTATTATTTGCTTGTGTTACTTTTAGCAACAGATAATTGGTTCCTACCTGGAGTATTTTTGAGTCTCTTATTTACTATTGTGCATTCAAAATAAAATTTTTTTATAGGTTAGCAGTATGTCAGCTGATCCAAATTGCAACCAAGATTGTTGGTCTTGCTGAGAGTCACCCTATCCCGGATGCCACTTAGTAGAAACAGGGGTCAAAACGTGAAGGCGAGGTAGGCATTCTTCTCTGACCACCCAAACGTATTTATATTTTATCTCTTGTTAATTCAAAAGATATTCGTGAAAAATAGTTTCCCATTTTTATAGCCCAGTGAATTAAATTAGGTATAAGCATCATAATAATTTCGAAGTATTTACATTGGGTCTTAGTTGGAAAGCGTGTCAGTGCTAAAGACAATAATAACAAATGCCAAACATTTTGCATCTGGTTCTTAAAGTTGGAAGTAAAATATTTTGTAATGAATATTGTCACGAGATCTACAACAAAGGAGACCCTTAAAATATAATATGTTTTATGTTTAATAGCTGATTTTAAATTTGAGATGATTTTTTTCAAGTTACTATCTATCCTTTTCTTGGTGTTATTTAATGTCTGTAAAAGCAAATGGAATATCAGACAAAACATTACAATTTGGAAGTACATCAGATTCCATATTGGTGCCATCAAACATACGAGATATTGCATCTGCAACTACATTTTGTGTTCCTTTTATATGTTGCACTCTCAATTTTAATGAAGAACCTCTAACAAACCAAAGACCAATTTTTCCAGTTGGCTTGGACGAGCCAAAAGCCACGTCAGAGCCTGGTTGTTGGTTTAGAGAAGAATTTCTGCATGTTCTAAATAGTGCCTAAACATATTTACGGCAAAAACTACAACCAAACATTAAAATTCATAATTAGTGGAATACTTTTATTCTTGGGGAGTAAGAGTGTGGGACGCAAATGGAATTAACTGACGACGGCTATCAATCTCCTGAGCCAGGACAGCTCCTATAGCGTGACTTGAAGANACAACCAAACATTAAAATTCATAATTAGTGGAATACTTTTATTCTTGGGGAGTAAGAGTGCGGGACGCAAATGGAATTAACTGACGACGGCTATCAATCTCCTGAGCCAGGACAGCTCCTATAGCGTGACTTGAAGAGGCAGTTTGAAGGATAAATTCCTTACTGAAATCTGGCATACGTAATGAAGGAGGATGAATAATATAATTCTTAAGTTTGTCGAAGGCCTTTTGCTCCTCCTCACCCCATTCAAATTTAACTGATTTCTTTCTCAATGTATTCAACGGTGCTGCCTTTTCAACTACGTTCGGAATAAATTTGTCAAAGAATTATACCAAATTATACCTTTCACATCCCGTGGCGGAAAATCTCTAATGGAGTTAGTCCTAACTGGATCAATATAAATCCCACAGGAACGAATCCTATGTCCCAAAAAGTAAATTTCTTGAACTGCAAATCTAACTTTAGACGGTTTAACAACGAGGACTGCAATTTCCAAACGATTAAGTACTTATTTTATGTGATCTAAATGTTGTTCAAAAATGTTGAAAAAATGGCAAGATCATCCAGATAGTTATAGACAAACTTGAATTTACCATCGTGAAGAATCATATCTAAAAGCCTGGTAAGTACCTGAGCATCCGTGGTCAAGCCAAACGGCACACGAGTAAATTGATACAGGTTCCAAAGAACACAAAAAATGGTAACTGGTTTGGAATCTTTTAACAAAGATTTTTGGTGATAGGATGAGTTTAAATCAATAGTAGTAAAGAGATTTGCTTTTCCAAACCAATTAAATGCCGAATGGAGATCAGAAAGTGGAACTAATTCGATTTTATTATTTTTATTGAGTTTACAGTGGTCCACAACCACTCCATGTTTCCCATTGGGTTTTGGTACCAAAAAGGCTATACTAGCATATTGGGAAATAGATTTTTCAATTAATCCTTTATCTAACAAATATTTAACTCTATTTCTGAAAATTTCCAACTGCAGTGGTGCCAATCTAAATGGATGACGCGTGACATTTTTCCTGCTAAGCAATTTTATCTGGTATTCTAACAATTAAGCGGGGCCTAATACAGTGGTAAGGACTTTGGGAAAACTATTACACAATTTATAAATAGCAGAACGCTGTTATTCAACAAGATGCTCATAATAATTTACAATTTGACTGGACTCTGCTTTATAATCATGGGAAACTCTTTGTTTTGGATGAGAGCCCACCAATGGTATTTTTGTGTTTGGAGAAAACTTAAGGAAATATGGTAATCTTGAATATCAAGTATAAGGCCAGTAGCAGCCATGAATTCTGCACCCAAATTAAAATGTAAACCAAGTTGTTTGAAAACTAAACATTTGTGTGTTCATGAGAAACTATCAATTTTCAACTTTACAGTGGTGCAACAAGATATCGGCAGAGCCTGCCTTGACGCAGTATAACATTGCAGGTCAGAAGGTTCAACAGACTTAACTAATCTTAAATCTTTTCATTTCTCAAAAACGTACCACAGAAATAATGGCACGGGCAGATCCAGATACAACAAGAACATTAACAGATAAAGACTCTAAATTTACCTCAACATGGGGTGTCTTAACCTTTTGAATGCCCACTACAATGAGGAAATTTTCATGACATATTACAAATTTTTTCTTTTCGAAATTTTCATAATGACCGAACCACTGTTGAAAGTTCCTGCTAAGGTTCAAATTTTGGACAAGGTAAGCATTATACTGCGTAGTGGCAAACTTGCCAGAATTACGAGGAAGACCGCTCACATGTCCCCGTATGACTTGTATTTTAATTTGTAACACTGGTCAATCATATGGTCTGACTTTTTACAATGCGTTCAATAAGGATGGTTTTCACGGGCAAGAGAATCAGAAGGTGAAGGGAATTGAAAATGTTGTGACCTGGCTAAACTTGTCCGTTCGCTCAGCGGACCTTGGGTGAAAGGGTAAATGACGTCAAGAAATTGTGCCTCTGGCACCATGTTACTCTGATGGAGTTTGAAAATTACTTTCAAAAACTCCAAAAATTTGGGAACATTATGATCATCGGTAGCAGGGAAGTTACGCAGCATGTTTTCAAGAGGGTGAGTGATTTTACCAAAAATAGATTAATACATGTGTGTGGCTAAAGATGACAGGTGCACAGGTGTACAGAAAACAGTGGTCGGCTGAATAAGTATGAGGTTTGGACGGGTGTTATGGTGTGGATGTCAGTGGATGGAATGGTAGTTGAAGGAAGTTTGGAAATAGGTGGATTTTCAACTAGGTTAACTGCAATGGGTTGGGTGGTGGCTGGAACATGGTGGGGTGGTGACCTTACATTAACGCCAACAAACTGTTGGGTAACTCAGGTTATGGAGTTGGTGAGAACATCCTCGTTACTGTGATCAATATCATTAATGGAGAGTGACTCCAAATTGGAAACAACCTCAAAGAGGTACTGGGTCTGAGTCACAATGCACTTAATTGACTTTAATTGAGAATCTGACAAATTCTCGATAAATATGGTCAAAAGATTTTGAGCACGTCTGTTGAGGTGTGCTAAACGGTTATTTTACCTGGGATTTAAGTAAAATGTTTCATCTTCACCAAGATTGTCAAATAACTGTAATAATGAAATTATCTTAGAAGTGCAGGTACGATACTCTGCATCTATATCAATATGTGAAAATATGTCCAAAGAGATAGAGACATTAGAATTCACAGCAAGCAACATGTTTCTAAATGCTGCTGCTGTGATTTCACGGCCTTGTGTACCTCTGATAGTGCACTCATACTGACATTCATAATTTAAAAGGCGTTCTGACACAATACAAAAAGCCATGCTACCAGGATACAACAAAATCACACAAAAACACAAGAGAAAAAAATACCACTAAACCAAACTTAAATGTAAATATACGGAGTTTTCAGAACCACCATTTGTTAATGCCCAAATCCCAAGGAGACACATGCAACAAGCAATCACACATAAAAAAAAATCCCAGTTACAACAGGAACCACCAGCTACTGTTACCACATGTTATGTAGCGCCTTCGTGTCGTGAATTTGAGCAGCCATGCAACATACGGATGGCACATAAATGGAAAGTGGGATCTAGATTTCTGTGTAGAGTAGTGTTTAATACTGTAAACATAAATTATGAGAATGCTCCTGTTTTAATTGGGTATATATGTATGAATAAATATGGTACACGTATGGTGTTAAAAATTTGGTTTTATCATCAACACAACATTATTGTTATAAAATTATATTATGGATAATCATAATTGAGTTATTTTAATTTTTTCTTATCATGCTAACAACAGATAAACAATAAAAATGTAAAGTTTTATTTTCTTGATATTAACGATGTATTTTTTTATATGGTGAGTATTGAACAGGTAAATACTGAACAAGCTAAAATCTTCTTCTGTTAAATTATATTCTTATAGGGTCATAACTATATCATCGAGTACTCGAGATCGCTTTGTTTGGAATTCTACATTACAACGACAATTGTTTTTGTTACATAATTACTTTATTTTAATTAAGTTAAAATAAAAATTTTGTAGTTGAACAGTTCCAATAAACTATATTTAGTAATGAAACCACTGACGTCGCTTCCGAAAACAGAAAGTTCGGAGCACTCCCGAGCACAAGCAAGAGAAGAAAATTAATTTTGATGTTACTTGGACGGCGAAAACATTACAGACGTCAATGCGGTGCTGGCCAAAGAAGTGGAATCATGGTGCAACACGACCACGCAACGAATTTGTGTGCGGCTTACAACCCACGAAGGATAAAAATTTGGCCACGAGGTTAAGCCATCATGCGAAACGGTGAACAGCCAAAACGGCGGGTAAAAACACTCTCTCATCACAAAGATAAAGGAAGATTCCACAAGCTTTATGGCGAGAAAACGAAGAAGAATGAAGTAACCTTAGTGAAAATTTATATATGCCAAGGTACGCTCCGGACTTCATGGTCTCGCGCGACTAATCGATACATAACTCGATAGTCGAGAAAGACATAATAATACACAAATGATGTTTTTAATTTTTCTAACTGAAATTAAGAATTTACTCAATATTATGTAACTAAATATTTAAGAAACACAAAAAAATTATTTTTTAAACAAATAGTGTAATATAAAATAATTGGTAAATATTTATACATGACACAATTTTCAGAAGATAGAGTTTATTTTACAACTTCCAATTGAATAAATGAAAATATTAAGCATTACTAGAGTATGTTCCGTTAGTAAAAAAAATTATGTGGCCAAATACCAATTAAATAAAAAAAATTTAATTTAATTACCTTTACATGCAACAAGTGCACGCACAACTGGTGTAATTGTACATTTTTGGTAGAGCATGATATTTTTACAAACGTGCATGAGTTAATATAATTTTGTTTGTGGGTAAAATTTGTAACGAATTTTCTGCATAAAATTACTTCAAATAATTGATTCTACAATTCTTAACAGTGGGAGATAAATTATATTGGAATTATTTATAGTTCTACATTGAAAATGTATTGATTTATCTGTTGTTATCACTTGAGTATTAATAAATTATTTCTAAATGAAATACGTCACTGCACATTTATTCCTCTAAAATACAGTAATATGTGTGATAATAACGGAATGATTCTCTTTATTATTTGATAAGACATATGTATTTCTAAAACACCGAAATAGTTAATTAACTTGAATTAATTTAAGCATTAATTTACAAAATTTGAGTTTTTGTGTAGATTTACTCTTTTTTAAAAACTTAGTCATAATTTTTTTTTATATTCTTTGACTATGTTACAATAAACTTTTAATATTAAATATTAGTTTAATTTATATTAAGCTTATCAAAATTAATTTGATCGTCTGCCGTTACAGCACATCTTCTTACTGGAAAACAGAATAGGTGATGCATAAATACTAATCACAGCAGTATTTCAGAAGTTTTTGAATTTATAAATGTAATGTTCAAGTGAAACCAAGCAGTGTTGATAAGTCGTTAGAGGCTTCTAAGAAGATTGGCGAAAAGCCATCTTGTATTGTACATAACAATACAAAAGGTTTTACGAAAATTGTAAGGGATGAACCTTCTCATGCTTACGATGATAAAGTTACAGTTGTTCCTTATCATAAATTTGATAAATGTAATGTTTTGTTTGCTTAAGGATAACAGGAGTGATAGCAGTAATATGGCTGTTAATGCTAGGCGTGTATCTAAACACAGAATGTCAGATAGAGATAAATTGGAAATTGTATGGTATCCTAGGTGTAAAAAGGATAGTTCTAGTATATGTGATAAAATGTCTGATGGTAGTTGTAAATTTGCTGATTGTGTACCAAAATTTAGGAGTATGGGTGCAGATGATAGTTTTGGTACTGGACTGGATATTGCTTGCCCTGATTTGTCACACCATAATGATTATTATGATTTGTTGGCCTTGGATGTTCGTTTTTCTATTTATTTTGTGTTTGGTTTGGCAGGCCTCAAATAAATGGCAGTTAATCTACGAAATTACATAAACCGTCTGAAAACGGTTTTGTTAATGATGGTGGTGATGTTTTTACTCAACCTTTTCAACGTATGCGCTTGTTTGACTGAGAGAAAATACACATGGAGAGAAAATTAAAAGCATTTTTCCAAATATGGACAGCATTAAGACTTATCCATTAAAATAAATCACATATACCGGACATAAAGAAGTATATTTAAATTGCACTGGAGACATATGCTGTTATAAAAGTAATGTTCATAATTACTATTGTTAATTCACATTTCATCCTTATGTTCCAAAAATTTGGAAGTCTTCCTTCTGGAACTCAGAAGGTCGAGGACTTGATTCCCAGCGGATCCAGAGAGTTTTCAGGTGAAAAATGTTCTAAAAAGTAATTTTCAGAATCTTTAGTAAATATTAAGTTTATCGCTGAGAAATGCATATTTGTGAAATGCACTCAAATATAGATTTGATTATCTTTGGTTTTTTTATGCTCACCTAAATTGCATGTTTATTACACTTGTGGAAAATGGTAAATTGACACCCGCATGCAATGGTTTTACATGAATGGAGGTTTTATTTATAATTGCATAGGTTGTAAATGTGTATATGTTAATGATTACAGGGTCACACACCTGTGGACAGAGGCGACAGAGTGTCTTGAACAAAAATGTCAGTATCTTGTGGGGCCGCCTTTAGCGACGATGTAGTCCTGCAGAGGTGTGTAGAGACGATCATAAAGGTGTCGGATGTCATCTTGGGGAATAGTGTTCCGCGCTGATTCCCCCTGTTGTTGCAACTGATGGAGGTTTGTTGCCGGTACTGCATACCGCACCAAACGCCGTCCCATCATGTCCCACAAATGTTCAATGGGGGACAGGTAGGGTGATCGTTCTGGCCAGGGGAGTTTATTTAATAACTCTTTGAGAGCGCATTGGGTAACACAAGACGTGTGTGTAAGGGCATTGTCCTGCTGTAAGAGAACGTCTCCTTGGCGTTGTATGAATTGCAACAAAATGGGCTGGATGATGGTCTGGATGTAGCGTTTCCGGTTCTTTGTGACCCTCAACAAACACCAGAAGTGTACAGACATTGTAGGAAATTGCCCCTCAGACCATGATGACAGGAGTTGGTCATGTATGTCACTGCCGTTTACGCTCTGGTTGTTGCTGTTCTCCTAGTCAACGCTGCACTCGCAAACGACTGTCACTGGCGCCAAAGAAGAATCTGCTCTCTTCACTGAATACAACTCCGCACCATTTATCACTACAGTTGCGTCGTTCGTGACGCGATCCGAGGCTGGCTGCATGCTGATGAGGTGTGAGAGGATGCCTGGNTTATCACTACAGTTGCGTCGTTCGTGACGCGATCCGAGGCTGGCTGCATGCTGATGAGGTGTGAGAGGATGCCTGGCGAGCGGCACCCTTAATCGTAGTGCAGAGTCCAGCCAACANTGGCTGCATGCTGATGAGGTGTGAGAGGATGCCTGGCGAGCGGCACCCTTAATCGTAGTGCAGAGTCCAGCCAACAGTTGGTGATGGTCCTAACTGACACCCTGGGTGCAACAGTGGCCCTTATCTGTACGGCGGTCGCCATGCGATGAACAATGGCTGCTCGTCTGATGCGTTGGTCCAGGTGGGAATCCGTATGCCACTGCCATCCGGAACCAAGTTGACAAGCATGTGCACCATCGTTGGACCACCGGCAACACCAATGATGCACAGCAGACATTTTACGTCCTACGCATTGGGCAATTCTTCGGAGGGTTCTCCCTCCCTCAGGCCCACAATACGGCCACGTTCAAAGTCTATTAATTGCACGAAGTGTGGTCGTCTATGCCGTCGTGGCATGTTTACAATGCTTACTAAACACAGGCCGATACTTGACAGCAGACTACAAATTCACCAAGTTAACTACAGTTGTATTGGGCTCAGCGGTGTTATACCACGTACACGGTTCCTACTCTGTCAACAGCACAGCACTGTTAATCGTTGCATGTACTGCCCATGCACATATGGTGTTTCTACGTCACCTCTTCATTGGCGTTCATTTTTCATATTCCACCAGTTAATTACTTTGCATTAAGGGTTCTTATGTAAAAAAATGTCCTTGCACCGTCCGCTTTTACCATCTAAATGAATGTTCAACCGCTGCTCTACGGAGCAAACGGTTTTAATTATACATGCATGTGGTTTATACCTAACAAGTTCAAGAAGAATCTAGCTAAAACTCAGCCTCTGCTTTCTATCTCAAGAACATATGTGGGTAGGTCATCGCATGGGAATGAACCAATCTTAATTTAAGCATCTGGATAAACTCTATTGCCTCTGTAGCGTAGAACATCCCTATACTGACATAACATAACGAAGGAGGCAAGAGTCTGAATGTTTTTTTTAGATTATACAATAAAGAGCAAAAAAAACTGGTACACCTGCCTAATATCGAGTAGCCCCCCCCACCCCCCTAAAACATCCGAAAACCAGGAGCACAGAAGTGCCGCAAGACGGCGTAGCATGGACTCGACTAATGTCTGAAGGTAGGTAGGAGGCAATTCACACAATGAATCTTGCAGGGCAGTCANTCGACTAATGTCTGAAGGTAGGTAGGAGGCAATTCACACAATGAATCTTGCAGGGCAGTCAACAAATAAAATCTGCGCCAATTTTAGAAAGAGTTGCACATCTGTCACGTTTAATGATTCTCGTCAGTCGTCGTTTGTCCCATTATTTCACGATCTTTTTCCGGCCGCAACGATGTCGAAGATGTGATGTTTTACCGGATTCCCGATATTCACGGTACACTCGTGAAATGGTCGTACGCGAACATCCAAATGTTATCGCTACCTCGGAGATGGTATGTCCCATTTCTCGTTCACCGACTATATTACCAAGTTATAACTAACTTAAATATTTATCACCTGCCTTTGTAGCATCAGTTACCCATCTACCTGCCGACCGCAAAAGTTTCTCTGATTGGTTCCATACCTTTGTTATTTGCATACGCAAGCCTTTACCAGTTTTTTTTCGCTCTTCAGTGTAATTATACTTTATGGTTTACTGCAGTGACATCAATAATAAGTTGATATAAATTCCAAATTATTTAATATACAATAGTCGTCGTGTTTATACGAAGCATTAATGTGAACATTTCAACTTAAAATTTAAATTTGTACAAATTTCAAAGAGGTACTTTAACTAACACGATAATTGATTAAAGTGTTCCCTAAAGTCATAGGCATGGTATTTTAATAATTTCAATGAAATAAGTTACTTGGATCATCAGCATAAATTTTTTTTTTCATTATATTTTGCATTTGAATTTTATTTTAAAATGTGACATTGAAATACGGGTGTTGTGTTGTGGTAGGCCAGGAGAGTTGTATATTGGGTGGCCAGGAGGGTTGTGTGGTGGCTGTCCAGGAGGGTTGTGTTGTGGCAGGCCAGGAGGGTGGTGTGGTGGGAAACCAGGATGGTTGTATGGTGGCAGGGCAGGAGTGTTGTGTGGTGGCAGCCCAGGAGTGTTGTATTGTGGCAGGCCAAGAGGGTTGTGTGGTGGGTGGCTATGAGAGTTGTGTAGTTGCAGCCCAGGAGTGCTGTGTGGTGGGATACCAGGACGGTTGTATGGTGGCATCCCAGGAGGGTTATTTTATGTCAGGCCAGGAGGGTTGTATGGTGTCAGGCCAGCAATGCTGTGTGTTGGGATACCAGGATGAATGTATGGTGCCAGTCATGGAGTGTTGACTGGTGGCAGCCCAGGAGTGTTGTATTGTGGCAGGCCAGGAGGGTTGTGTGGTGGGTGGCCATGAGGGTTGTGTGGTTGCAGCCCAGGAGTGATGTGTGGTGCGATAAAAGGACAGTTGTGTGGTGGCAAGCCAGGAGGTTTATGTGGTGGTAGCCCAGCAGGGTTGTGTGTTGTCAGGCCAGGAGTGTTGTATAGTGTCAGGCCAGGAGGGTTGTGTGGTGGCCAGCCAGGAGGGTTGTGTGGTGTAGGACAGGACGGTTGTGTTGTGGCCGGCCAGGAGGGTTGTGTGGTGGGTGGCCAGGAGGGTTGTGTGGTGTCAGTCCAGGAGGGTTTTGTGGTGGCCGGCCAGCAGGGTTGTGTGTTGTCAGGCCAGGAGTGTTGTATAGTGTCAGGCCAGGAGGGTTGTGTGGTGGCCAGCCAGGAGGGTTGTGTGGTGTAGGACAGGACGGTTGTGTTGTGGCCGGCCAGGAGGGTTGTGTGGTGTCAGGCCAGGGAGGTTTTGTGGTGGCCGGCCAGGAGGGTTGCGTGGTGTCAGGCCAGGAGGGTTGTGTGGTGGCCAGCCAGGAGGGTTGTGTGTTGGCCGGTCAGGAGGGTTATGTGTTGGGTGCCCACGAGGGTTGTTGTTGGGTGCCCAGGAGGGTTGTGTGGTGTCAGGGCAGGACGGTTGTGTGGTGGACGGCCAAGAGGGTTGTGAGGTGGGTGGCCAGGAGGGTTGTGTGGTGTAAGAGCAGGAGTGTTGTGTGGAAGTAGGCCAGGAGGTTTCTGTGGTGGTCAGCCATGTAAGTTGTGTGGTGGTTTGTTAAGGAGGGTTGTGAGATGGCCAGCCAGGAGGGTTGTGTGGTAGTAGGCCATTAGGGTGGTGTGGTGTTGGGGAGGAGGGTTGTGCGGTGCTAGGCCAGGAGGGTTGTGTTGTGGTAGGCTAGGAGGTTTGTATGGTGTCAGGGTATTAGGGTTGTGTTGTGACTGGCTAGGAGGGTTGTGTGGTGGGTGGCCAGGAGGGTTGTGTGGTGGTAGGCCAGGAGGCTTGAGTGGTGTCAGGGCAGGAGGGGTGTGTTGTAGGTAACCAGGATTGTGCATGGAGTCAGGGAAGGAGGATTTGGTAGTATAATGCCAGGAGGGTTGTGTTGTGGTAGACAAGGAGGTTTGTGTGTTGGGTTGCGAGGAAGGTTGTGTGGTCTCAGGCCAGGAGGGTTGTATGGTGGCTGGCCATGAGGGTTGTGTGGTTAATGGCCGGAGGGATATGTGGTAGTAGGCCAGGAGGGTTGTGTGGTGTTAGGCCTAGAGGGTTGTATGGTGGTAGGCCAGGAGAGTTGTATGGTGGTAGGCCAGGAGAGTTTTGTGGTGGTACACTAGGAGTGTTGAGTGTTGTCAGGGCTGGAGGGTTGTGTGGTGGTGTTCCAGGAAGGTTGTGTGGTGGTAGGCTAGGGTGGTTGAGTGGTGTCAGGGCAGGAGTTTTGTATAGTGGTATGCCATGAGGGTTGTGTTGTGATAGGGTAGGAGGGTTGTGTGGTGTCAGCCAGGAGGGTTGTGTGGTGGTAGGCCAAGAGGGTTGTGTTATGGCCGGCCAGAAGTATTGTGTGGTTGCAAGGCAGGAAGGTTGTGTAGTTTTAGGCCAGTAGGTTTAAGTGGTGGCTGTCCAGGATGGTTTGTATTGTGGTAGGCCAGAAGGGTGTGTTGTGGGCGGCCAGGAGTGTTGTGTGTTCATAGGCCAGCAGGGTTGTGTGTTGGTAGGCCAGGAGGGTTGTGTGTCAGCCGACCAGTAGGGTTTTGTTGTGGTAGACCAGGAGATCTGCATAGTGGTAGGCCAGGAGTGATGTGTGGTGGCCTCCAAGAAGGGTTGTGTGGTGGTGGGCCAGGATGATTGTGTGGTGGTGGGCCAGGAGGGTTGTGTGGTGGTGTGCCAGGAGGGTTGTGTGGTGGTAGGCCAGGAATGGTTGTGTTGTGGCAGGGCAGGAGTGTTTGGCGGTAGCTGGCCAGGAGGTTATTGTTGTGTGAGGCCAAGAGGGTTGTGTTGTGGCAGAGCAGAAGTGTTATTTTGTGGAAGGCCCCGATTGTTTCGTGGTGTTCGGTCAGGAGGGTTGTGTGTTGGCCGGACAAGAGGGTTTGGTATTTGGTGCCCAGGAGGGTTGTGTGGTGTCAGGGCAGGACAGTTGTGTGGTGGATGGCCAAGAGGGTTGTGAGGTGGGAGGCCAGGAGGGTTGTGTGGTAGGTGGCCTTGATAGTTGTGTAATGGCCGGCCAGGAGGTTTGTGTGGTTTCAAGGCAGGTAGGTTGTGTTGTGGCCAGCCATGAGGGTATTGTGGTGTCAGAGCAGGAGGGTTGTGTGGTGGTTGGCTAGGAGGGTTGTGTGGTTGCAGGCCAGGAGGGAAGTGTGGCAGGTGGCCAGGAGGGTTGTGTGATTCAGGTCAGGAGGGTTGTATGGTGGTAGGCAAGGAGGGTTGGGAGGTGGGTGACCAGGAAGGTTGTATTGTGGCAGGCCAGGAGTGGTGTGTGGTGGCCAGCCAAGAGGGTTGTGCGGTGAGTGGCCAGGAGGGTTGTGTGGTGTCAGGCCATCAGTGTTGTGTTGTGGCTGGCCAGGAGGTTTGTATGGTTGTAGGCCAGGAGGGTTGTGTTGTGGCCAGCCATGAGGGTATTGTGGTGTCAGAGCAGGAGGGTTGTGTGGTGGTTGGCTAGGAGGGTTGTGGAGTGTCAGGGCAGGAATTTTGTGTGGTGGTCAGCCAGGAGGATTGTGTTGTGGCCGGCCAGGAGTGTTGTTTGGTGTCAGGTCATTTAGGCTGTGTGGTGGTAGGCTAGGATGGTTGTGTTGTGGCAGGGCAGGAGGGTTTTGGGATAGCTGGCCGGGAGGGTGTTTTCGTGACAGGCAAGGAGGGTTTGTGTTGTGGGAGAGCAGAAAGGTTATTTTGTGGCATGCCAGGATTGTTTCGTGGTGTTCTGCTAGGAGGGTTGTGTGGTGGTAGACCAGGAGGTTTGTGTGGTGTCAGGCCAGGAGGCTTTTGTGGTAGCCATCAAAAGGGTTATGTGGTGTCAGGCCTGGAGGCTTGACCATGATTGCTGGGTTCTGGGTGGCTAGGGGGGTTGTGTGTAGGTGGCCAAGAGGGTGTGTGGTGTCAGGGCAGGTAAGTTGTGTGGTTCCTGGCAGGAGTGTTATGTGGTGGTAGGCCAGGAGGGTTGTGATTTGGCGTGCTGTAAGGGTTGTGTGATTACAAGCCAGGATGGTTGTGTGGTGGGTGGCCAGGAGTGTTGTGTGGTTCAGTCCTGGAGGGTTGTGGGATGGTAGGCTATGAAAGTTATTTGGTGGTTGGCCAGGAGGGTTGTTTTGTGGTACGGCAGGAGGGTTGTGTAGTGGCTGGCAGTGAGGTTTGTGTGGTGGGTGGCCAGGAGATTTTGTGTTGTGTCAGGGCAGGATTTGTGTGTGGTGGCTGGCCAGAAGTTTTGTATGGTAGTAGGATAGGAGTGTAGTTTTGTGGCCTGCCAGGAGGGTTGTGTTGTTGCAAGCCAGAAGGGTAGTGTGTTGGGTCGCCAGTAGGGTTGTGTGTTTCAGGTCAGGAGGGTTGTGTGTTTGTCGGCCAGGAGGGTTGTGAGGTGGGTGACCAGGAATGTTGTGTTGTCGCAGGCCAGGAGTGTTGTGTGGTGGCCAGCCAGGAGGGTTGTGTGGTGAGTGGCCAGGAGAGTTGTGTGGTGTCAGGCCACCAGGGTTGTGTTGTGGCTGGCCAGGAGGTTTGTATGGTGGTAGGCCAGGAGGGTTTTGTTGTAGCTTGCCAGGAGGGTTGTGAAGAGGGTGGCCAGGAGGGTGGTGTGGTGGTTGGCTAGGAGGATTGTGTGGTTCAGGCCATGAGGGATGTTTGGTGGTATGCCAGTAGGGCTGTGTGTTGGGTGGCCAGGAGGGGTTGATGTGTTAGGCCAGGAGGGTTGTGTGGTGTCAAGCCAGGAGTATTATGTGGTTGCTGGCAAGGGGGGATGTGTGGAGTCAGTCCAAGAGGGTTGTTTGGTGGCTGGGCAGAAGGGTTGTGTGGTGTAAGGGCATCGGTGTTGTGTGGTGGTATGCCAGGAGTTCTGTGTGATGGTAGGCAAGGGAAATTGTGTGGTGGCCAACCAGGAGGTTTGTGTGGTAGTAGCCCACTAGGGTTGTGTGGTGTTAGGGCAGGTGGATTGTGTGTTGGTAGGCAAGAGGTTTGTGTTGTGGTAGGCTAGGAGGGTTGTGTGTATTCAGGGCATTAGGGTTGTGTTGTGGCTGGCCAGGAGGGTTGTGTGGTGGATGTCCAGGAGGGTTGTGAGGTGTAAGGGCATCGGTGTTGTGTGGCTGTAGGCCAGGAGGTCTGTGTGATGGTAGGCAAGGGGAGTTGTGTGGTGGCCAGCCAGGAGGGTAGTGTGGTAGTATCCCACTAGGGTTGTGTGGTGTTAGGGCAGGTGGGTTGTGTGGTGGTTGGCAAGAGGTTTCTGTTATGGTAGGCTAGGAGGGTTGTGTGTGTTCAGGGCATTAGGGGTTGTGTTGTGGCTGGCCAGGAGGGTTGTGTGGTGGGCGTCCAGGAGGGATTTGTGTTGTCAGGGCAGGAGTGTTGTTTGGTGGCCGGCCAGGAGGTTTGTGTGGTGGGTGGTGCGAGGGTTGTCTGGTGGTAGACTAGGAGGGTTGTGTGGTGTCAGGGCAGGATTGTTGTGTGGTGGTAAGCCATTAGGTTTGTTTGGTGTCTGGCCAGAGGGGTCTTGTGATGTCAGGGTTAGAGGGTTGGGTGGTAGGTAACCAGGTGGGTTGTGTGGTTGGGGTCAGGAGGTTTCATTGTTGCATGGCCAGGAGTTTTCTGTGTTGGTAGGCTAAGAGTGTTGGTTTGTGAGTGGCCAGGAGGATTGCCTGGTGGGTGGGAAGGAGGGTTATGTGGGGGAACGCCAGGGGGGTTGTGTGGTGTCAGGGCAGAATTGTTGTGTTGTGGCTGGCCAGGAGGGTTGAGGTAGAGGTGGCCATCAGGGTGGTGTGGTGGTTGGCTAGAAGGGTTGTGTGATGTCAGGGAAGTAATTTTGTGTGTTGGCCAGCCAGGAGGATTGTGTTGTGGCTTGCCAGGAGGGTTGTGTGTTGGGCGGCCAGGAGGGTTGTGTGGTGTCAGGGCAGGAGAGTTGTGTGGTGGTAGTCTAGGATGGTTGTTGTCTGGCAGGGCAGGAGGGCTTTAGGGTAGCTGGTCAGTAGGGTGTTGTCGTGTCAGGCCAGGAGGGTTGTGTTGTGGCAGAGCAGAAGGGTTATTTTGTGGTATGCCAGGATGGTTTCGTGGTGTTCGGCCAGGAGGGTTGTGTGGTGGTAGGGTAGTAGTGTTGTGTGATACTAGACCAGGAGGGTTTTGGGTGTCAGGCCAGGAGGGTTATGTGGTGGCCGGTTAGGAAGGTTGTGTGTTGGCCGGTCAGGAGTGTTCGGTGATGGGTGCCCAGGAGGTTTGCGTGTTGGCTGACCAGGAGGGTTGTGTGGTGGGGGCCCGGGAGAATTGTGTGGTGTCTGGCCAGGAGGGTTGTGTGGTGGCGGGTCAAGAGGGTTGTGTGTTGGGTGCCCAGGAGGGTTGTGTGGTGTCAGGGCAGGATGGTTGTGTGGTTAACAGCCAAGAGAGTTGTGAGGTGGGTGGCCAGGAGGGTTGTGTGTTGTCAGGGCAGGACGGTTGTGTGGTGAACGGCCAAGAGAGTTGTGAGGTGGAAGGACAGGAGGGTTTGTGTTGTGTCAGGGCAGGATTTGTGTGTGGTTGCTGGCCAGGATGGTTGTGTTGTGGCAGGGCAGAAGGGTTGTGTTGTAATAGGCCAGGAGGTTTTGT
The DNA here is from genome assembly GCA_002778355.1 of Clitarchus hookeri. Classification (NCBI taxonomy): domain Eukaryota; kingdom Metazoa; phylum Arthropoda; class Insecta; order Phasmatodea; family Phasmatidae; genus Clitarchus; species Clitarchus hookeri. The sequence continues at coordinate 268,268 of NQII01001195.1, read as the reverse complement.
GTATTGTGTGGCAAGGAGGGTTGTTTGGTGTTAAGTCAGGAGGATTATGTGGTTGCTGGCCAGGAGGATTGTTTGGTGACAGACCAGGAGGTTTGAGTGGTGTAAGGGCAGGAGTGTTGTGTGCTGGTAGCCCAGGAGGTTTCTGGGGTGGTCAGCCAAGATGGTTGTGTGGTGGTAGGCAAGGAGGGTTGTGAGGTGGCCAGCCAGGAGGGTTGTGTGGAAGTAGGCCACTAGAGTTGTGTTGTGTTGGGGCAGGAGGGTTGTGTGGTGGTATGCCAGAAGGGTTGTGTTGTGGTAGGTTAGGGCAGATGAGTGGTGTCAGGGCAGGTGTTTTGTATAGTGTTAGGCCAGGAGGGTTGTGTTGTGATAGGCTAGGAGGGTTGTGTGGTGTCAGGGTATTATGGTTGTGTTGTGAATGGCTAGGAGGATTGTGTGGTGGGTGGCCAGCGAGGGTTGTGTGGTGGTATGCCAGGAGGCTTTGTTAGGTGTCAGGGTAGGAGGGGTGTGTAGTGGGTAACCACGATGGTGCATGGTGTCAGAGAAGGGGAATTTTGTAGTGTCAAGCCAGGAGGGTTGTGTTCTGGTAGTCAAGGAGCTTTGTGTGGTGGGTGGCCAGGAAGGTTGTGTGGTTGCATGCTATGAGGTTTGTATGGTTGTTGGCGAGGGGGGTTATGTGGTAGTAAGCCAGGAGGGTTGTGTTGTGTTAGGGCTGGAGGGTTGAATGGTGGTAGGCCATGACAATTTTGTGGTTGTAGGCTAGGAGGGTTGAGTGGTGTCAGGGCCGGAGGGTTGTGTGGTGGAGTTCCAGGAAGGTTGTGTGGTGGTAGGCTAGGGCGTTTGAGGGGTGTCAGCGCATGAGTTTTGTATAGTGTTAGGCCAGGTTAGATTCTGTTATGATAGTTTAGGAGGGTTGTGTTTGTCAGGGCAGGAGGGTTGTGTTGTGGCTGGCCATGAGGGTTGTGTTTTGGTAGGCTAGGAGGGTTGTGTGGTGTCAGGTAAGGATTTTTGTGTGGTGGTAGGCCAGCAGGGTTGTTTGGTGTCAGGCCAGAAGGGTTGTGTGGTGTCAGGGGAGGAAGTATGTGTGGTAGGAAACAAAGAGTGTTGTGTGTGTTGAATGGCCAGGAGGATTGTGTGGTAGTAGGGCAGGAAGGTTCTGTGGTTGTGGGCCAGGAGGTTTGTGTGGTGTCAGGGCAGGAAGTATATGTGGTGAGGGCCAGGAGTTTTGTGTGGTGCGAGGCCAGGAGGGTTGTGTGTCTTAATGCCAGGATTGTTGGGTTCTGGGATGCTAGGGGTGTTGTGTGTTGGATGGCAATGAAGGCTGTGTGGTTTCAGGGCTGGAGTGTTGTGTGGTGGCCAGCCAGGAGGGTTGTTTAGTGGTAGGCCAGGAAGGTTATGTAAAGGCCGGCCAATAGGGTTGTGTGGTTGCTGGCCAGGAGAGTTGTTTGTTGGTTGGCCAGGATGTTTGTGTGTTTCAGTCCAGGAGGGTTGAGTGGTGGTAAGCCAGGAGGGTTTTGTGGTGGGTGGCCGGGAAAGTTGTGTTGTGGCAGGGCAGGAGATTTGTGTGGTGGCGGGCTCGGATGCATGTGTGGTAGGAGACTAGGAGAGTTTGTGTGGTTTCAGACCAGGATTTATGTGTGGTGGCTGGCCAGGAGTTTTATATGGTGGTAAGCCAGGATGATTGTTTTGTGCCCGGCCAGTAGGGATGTGTGGTGGGTGGCAAGGAGGTTTGTGTTGTTCAGGCCAGGAGGGTTTTGTGGTGGCTGGCCAGGAGAATTGTGTGGTGTCAGGGCAGGAAGGTTCTGTGGTTGTGGGCCAGGAGGTTTGTGTGGTGGCTGGCCAGAATGGTTTGTGTTGTGGTAGGCAAGAAGGGTTTATTTTGGGCGGCCAGGAGTGTTGTGTGTTTGTAGGCCAGCAGGGTTGTGTGTTGGTAGACCAGGAGGTTTGTGTGTCGGCCGGCCAGGAGGGTTGTGAGGTGGTAGGCCAGGAGGGTTGCATGTTGGTAGGCCAGGGGTTTTGTGGGGTGGCCGGCAAGGAGGGTTGTGTTGTGGTGGGCCAGGAGGGTTGTGTTGTGGTAGGCCATGAGTTTTGCATGGTGGTAGGCCAGGAGGGTTGTATCGTGTCCGGCGAGTAGGGTTGTGTGGTGGTTGGTTTGGAGGGTTTTGTAGTCCCATAAAAGGTGGTTTGTGTGGAGGCCGGCCAGGAGGGTTGTGTCGTGACCGTCCAGGAGGGTTGTGAGGTAGGCGTCCAGGAGGGTTGTTTGGTGTCAGGGCAGGGGGGTTGTGTTGGGTAAGGTCATGATGGCTGTGTATTTGCTGGCCAGGAGTGTTTTGTGGGGGCAGTTCATGGTGGTTGTGTTGTGTCAGGTCAGGAGAGTTGTGTGGTGGCAAACTGGTGGGTGCAGGCCAGGTGTGTGATGTGGTGGCAGTCCAGAAGGGTTATGTTTTGGCATGTCAGGAGGGTAGTGTGGTGGCAGGGTAGGTTTGTTGTGTGGCGGCTGTTCAGGGGAGTTGTGTTCGGCCAGTCAGGAGGATTTTGTGGTGGCAGTCCAGGAGGATTTTGGGTGGTAGTCCAGGAGGATTTTTTGTTGGCAGGCCAGGTGGATTTTGTGGTGGTACGCCAAGAGAGTTTTGTGGTGGCCTGCCAGGAGGGTAATGTGGTGGACGGCAAAGAGTGTTGTGTGGTGGCAGGACATAAGGGTTTTGTGGTGGCAGGTTAGGAGAGTTGTGTGATGGCAGGCTTGATGTATTGTGAGGTGGCAAGTCAGGAAGGTTACGTGGTGGCAGGGCTGGTGTTTTGTGTGGTGGCAGGGCAGGAGTGTTGATGCTATTGTTGGACTCCAAAGGGTAACGGATTTCATATTACATTTTTCCAACTGTTTTGATAGATTTGTACTTCATTTATACGATTTCCTAAATGCAAGCAAACTATGCTTATGATATTTTGTTGTTTACGTTGATCAGTCTTAGTCGCATCGAATTCAACCACAGACTTGCTGGAAAACAAAGTATAAAGAAACCAGCCTCACCATTGTTTTATAAAATGCTATCTAAATGAATCGTAAGTTCATGGCTCAAGCAAGGTTTTTGACAATATTTCAATAATATGTTTCAACTCATAGATGAGTACTGTACAGCTGGAATGGACGCAATATGCCGGTTTTTTCTTCATCGAAAATTAGGTGCGAAATTATTAACCTTTTATTTACATGTTATCTAAACACAAATATAGAAGTTCATATTCCAAAGGGCATAGTGCGGTGCATTTCATTACCTTCGCACTATTCGAAAATGAACTATTTAATTATTAGTCATGCTCAGTTCTGACAACATTTTACTGTTATTAAAAAGAAGGAAACTCTTTATCAGTATGTGACAGATTTCATTTATATTCAAAAATTTTAAGGTTTTTGTAAGTTTTTGCAAGGCATAATATTGTTAAGGCGACAGGCATGGAAACAAGTAACGTATCATCGAAAATACAACATAATGTTTTTCACTTTTTTACGAATTTGAATCCAGGAAAATCATGAATTAAAACTTTAGCCATGGATTTATCAATCCTTACGATACCCTGCCAGATTACTGAGCTGTCGAGGATTCTTCAAAAATTACATTTTATCTCTTTTCAAAGTGGAATTTTTTTTTCTATTTTTTTTTTTTCATTTTTTAAATTAATTTTTAGGGATTTGCAGAGGCAGCCTTTCGAAGCAAAGAGCACCCCAATATAAATCGTTAAGTAAACAAAATTATTAAAAATCTAGTTATGAAAATGTATGCATTGAAATTGATTTAAAATAGGTCTNGAGCTGTCGAGGATTCTTCAAAAATTACATTTTATCTCTTTTCAAAGTGGAATTTTTTTTTCTATTTTTTTTTTTTTTTCATTTTTGAAATTAATTTTTAGGGATTTGCAGAGGCAGCCTTTCGAAGCAAAGAGCACCCCAATTTAATCGTTAAGTAAACAAAATTATTAAAAATCTAGTTATGAAAATGTATGCATTGAAATTGATTTAAAATAGGTCTGNAATCGTTAAGTAAACAAAATTATTAAAAATCTAGTTATGAAAATGTATGCATTGAAATTGATTTAAAATAGGTCTGAACCGAGTTCGATTCCCAGCGGGCTCAATCCCGGATTTTCGCATGTGGGAATCGTGACGAACCATGCCACTGGTTGGCGTGATTTCTCGGGGATCTCCAGTTCGCTCACCACCGCCTTTGCATTCCGGCGATGCTCCATACCCACCTCGTTTGTACTTCACTGGCTCTCAAGGTGTTGTTAAGAGCCTCTCAAACCTCTCCACTCCACATTCATTTATGTCAACATCAAACTATAAAATAACGGCTTCTTGTTTTAAATTCCATTCAATTTCTGGCTTGGAGTCTTAAAGCTCGTCCCCTTTACGATAGACTTTAAGAGTCGGCCCTCTAGTCTATCGTGCATTCTACAATGGAACACCAACATTCATATCGTGAAGTTTTATCACCCGGCGCCGTTTGAACACGCGAACGCTGCAAATTAAAAATCCAATCGGCCACTGCACCGACTCTCGCGAATCACTCGGTACTGCCGCGTGACAACGCCCAAGCCAAACTCTTCATTGTTTCTCGCCCGCACGCAATCGTACCCCGGCTCGAAGAATCTGTTCCGGAAATAGATACATTTCTAAATAGTATGGTATTTGTTTAGCCCATCGCCTGTCTGGATCTTAAACTATTTCTTATTATTTACAAATATTTATATTTGCTCTTGAAATATTAAAACACATTTTATTATTCGTAAAATATACTTATAATATAAACACCACCAAATATATTAAGATATATATAAATAATTTTAGTATTATTAAAAGCAAATATTCTATAAAAGAAAATCGTTAAGGAACCCGGTGGTTGGTCTAAACGGATGGCAAATACTACCATGATAATTTTTCCAGAATTACAATAACTCTCCTTAAGTAAAATAAGATATAAACAATTAACATGTGTGTTAAAATGAGTATGGTTTCAACGGAGAGTACCGGGAATGTTGTCGTCAGGGGACCAACTCCTCCCACTTATAAAGCAGAATGTTGTGTCCCGAAAGAGCGTACTCCAGGCAGGAAACCAATGCTGAACCTCCACATGTGACGTACAAGGAAACGATCACGCTAACGGGTGACCCAGTTGAACGATTTAGAAACTATTCGAGCTTAACGATTTGTTTTCTACTAGAAGTAGTGTGCAAATGGCAGTCAATAAAGTCAGATTTTTATCATATTATGCTATTATTAGCGGGTATTAATGCATTAGAGTGCTGTTCATAAATTGATTGTGTTTTATTAAAATTATTTATAAAACCAATAAAATGTATAATATAGTGTAAATATTTGTGATATACCACGCTAAATAAAAATAAAGCCTTATATCACAGCGTACGACAATAATAATTAAAATAAATATTCGCACAAGAACTGTGTGTTCAGCTTTATGGTATTTAATTCCAAAAAATTTTGACAATTTTAAGGAATTAATATAAATTCTTAAAATTTTTCTTGACAGCTGTTATTCGGTTTTATACTAACGCAAAGTGAGTTAGTCATTGGGTGAAGATATTTCGGCGGCACTTAACATCAAGGCCTTGAAAGCCGATGAGGGTGAAGCGAGGTGAGTATGGAGCAGCGCCGGAATGAAAGGGAGTGGGAAACGTGAGATCCCCAAGAACCGCCGACCAGCTGCATCGTTTGGCAGAATTCTTACATGTAAAAATCTGGCAGAGACCCCGCCGGGAATCGAACCCTGTTCGGCCAGGTTGGAGGCATATATTTTCCCTACAGTAATTTTTATGGCTATAAATATTTTTAGACTCTGCTAAGGTATCTTGTGATAACAACTATAACAGAGTGATTTCCTTTGTGACTTATAAATACCCTTAATCCGATAATAAGGTAAATAGTTATATCTGAAATAGTAATGAAATATGGTACTATATCAGATAGTATTAAAGCCACGATATCAAGTAAAGTAATATAATTTGTATGCAACTTACATGTCTGACAACTCATCACTTAGAAGCATGAACAATACGAAAGTGTTAAAAAAATTTTAGTTGCTCGCTAGGTACTTGAAAACAATGATACGATATCTAGGATAAAAGCATTCAGTACAGATCAATTTATAAACTGAATTCTTAATTGTCTGTACTAAACTGCTTTGAAACCACTTTAAACAATGAACATTCAAATCTGGAATAAATCGCGGAAAACTAAAATCTTTACTCAAATGTTCATAACATACTAGTAAGCCCCAGTATTCAGTTCCGATTAAGTTATATATATATTTCCAAATTTCCTAAAAAAGGAAATTTAAGTAATTTTGTAGAATTTTAAAAATCATTCACAAATACATAAATCACCTACAAGGAGATGGTGAAGATAGTCTTGGAGTCAAATTAGACAACAAGAATAATCGTAGTCAGTTATCGAAAGCTGAAAAAGAAACCTGAAGTATTATTCCTTATGTCGAAATAATTTCAGAAGACCACGATATTTCAGATAAAAAAAGTCACAATGCATAAAACATCCGAATACTGTAAAATTAAAAACTATTGCAGATCGAAAGTAATAGATGTGTTATTAGAGTAAAATAATTAATTTTAGAAAAATAAAAATACTTTTTAAGTACAAACTTTAAATTAAAATATACTTAAAGGTTAAGAAGTATTTTGGTATCGGCCAAAATAGCTGCCTTCGAATAATTATATTGTTTTACTTAAAATAAGAGTGCGGGGCGTTGATATATATATTTTTAATTTGTTTGCAAAAAATAATTGATCACTATGAACGAATCGCACTTAGTAAACGAAGGTTGTCACACAGTATCGTCATAGCCGGACATTTTTTCAATTTGCGTTTAATGCGGTTTGCTTGCATGGATGTAACTTAAGAGGGTACATATGTCCCTCTAGCATTCATAGCCGCAATACACAGAACAAGGCCTTCGCAGCAGTGTGAGAAGTGTGAGCCACAGAAAGTTCAGTAAACACGCAGCATGTCCCGAAGGCGCTTTCGAAAAGCCTGTGTCCAGCTATATGAGCTTGAGAGAGTGCTCATTGTTGGCCTCAGAGAGGTAGGTTGAACTTTTAGGCAAATTGCTAGTCACTTCTAACGTTCTGCCTACACTGGAGCCGGTGTTGGACGCAGTGGGAACATGAGGGTACACACACTCGTGAAGGCTTGGTTTGACCACTGAGGACCCCCAGCAGGGAGGATCGTTTCATCATACGACTGGCTGTAAGCACTCCACGGGCGTCACTACGCACCATCCAAGAACATCTCACGGCAGCTGGGGATACGCCTGTGTACACAAGTACCATATCCATGCTACTAGCAGAGTGGGATCTATCGTCGCGGCATCCCTTACAACGTCTACAATTACAACCTGAGCATCGCCTAGCACGTATGACCTTCTACTGGAAACGGGCAGCATGGGGGAGCTTGCGGACTGGCAACGAGTGGTGTTCAGCAACGAATCCTGGCTCTGTATGGATATATACAACCGCTGAATTTGAGTCTGGAGACGTCCTGGCCAGCGCCGTGATCCATGTTTCATTGTAGAGCAGCTGACCGCCCCAACAATAGGTATCATGGTGTGTGGTGCCATTTTATACGATTCCCGCACCCCACTGGTGATGATTGAACGCCATCTTCGGTCTCCTTCCTGCTGCAGATTGGCAACACCATTCTCCAGAAGGATAATGCTCGGTCTCACAGAGCACGGATATCTCTGATCTTATTTCGTGTTGTCAACATGTTTCCTTGGCCAGCAAGGTCCCCCGACCTGTCACCCATCGAGAACATTTGGGACCAGAATGTATGGCAACTTCGGCCAGCGATAACTACACTGGATTTTGAGGGTCAGTTGCACCAGCTGGGGCAGAATCTTCCTCAGGATATCATCCGACGCCTGTATGCCTCCATACCCGACCGTATCGCCGCCTGGCTCCGTGCTGTGTGTCAACCAACAAAAAACATAAGTGCATCCTGCAAGTGTTGTTCTCCTGCAATAACTTATTGGTGTGATACAAAATGTTGATGTTTTCTTTATACATAGTACCATGTTCTGTGCCTGTATCCACATCTATGCCCGTGCGATGGCACCTTCAGGGTGGTAAATTTTTTGCAAAAGCAAAAAGCAAAACACTCTCACCTTCACACAGATTTGTACAAAAATGATATACGGTAGGACGTAGATAATGCATGATTAAAAATAAATAATATAAATGTATATTTTTTTTAAATCTCATTATTATGGTTGTTGCCTGGTTGAGAATTTGGTATACGGAAATATATGTTATTTAAATTCTTTTTTTGGAAGGCAATTTTGAAGATATAAAATTGAAACAAATACCGAAGTATGAGAAATGATACTCTCAAGCTCTGTATCGAGACAAATGTAATTAGTTTTCCAGTAATGCTTTACTTAATTATTAAGTTTTCTCATTATTCCAGGAAATAGGCTACATTGTAATGTCACAAAAGGCTTTGATAGCAAAGAAGGACGAATTTTTCTGCTCAAAAAAGTCGCAGGTGGTATATATCTATAATTTACGGGAACGCAAAAAAAAAAAATTTTTTTTTCCCCCTATAACAAATTATGAACAAGGCTTAAAGATAGCTGCCATTTTCAGCCATTATAATAGGTCAATAACCTCAAAAGTACTAGAAGCACCAAGTTAATGATAACCGATTCCTGGCACCTGAAAGGTAACAGTTTATGATTCTTTTTTCTTAAATAAAGTTTATTTTCATGAAAACCCCAACTAAGAGCATATGTTATTGCGATTGATAAATGCTTATATTGAGGTCATAATAATAAGTTAATCATTTTCTTCTCTCGCGAGTAACTTTTTCTGCAAACGAATAAGTTTCATGCGTACTGTATCGTTTAACTTGGTACATATTTCCAGAAGGAACACATATCTAGTTTTTCTATTTAATTGCGAGTAATCTCATTTCTCAATTTGGATTCTGCATTGAGTACTAACTAGATTGACAGTCAATACAAAACAAAACGTTTCAGGACTTACGCTTGCATCACTTTTAATTGTCCATATAAACGCCTTATGATTATATTTTTATTAATGTGAAAGAACGCTTCTAAAGCAGTAATTTAGGCTGGCGCCAAAATTATTTGTACCTTTTTAGTGCATGTTAATAAAAGCTGGGTTTAAAAAACAATTTTTTTGCGATATATTCAATTTTCTGCTTTTTACCTTTGAGACTAACCATTAATGACATATGTACTGAAATGTCCATATTTTTACGGATTTTTTTGTTTCGTCTGGTGTACGGATAGAGGTGCAATACCGTCCGCTAAAATATGGAAGTTGTAGGTACGAAACACGGTTGAATACGTTTGTGCACAAAGACCGTATTTGTCGATCATAAAAATAATCATATCATGAAATATGATACGAAATGGCATTACACTATTGTTGTTGAAATATTACGATTTCAGTAACTTGCACTTCTACTTATTTAAAATTATTTTCAAATTCACCTTTAAAAATAATTATTGTTGGCCGCTTTGGTATTAATTTTTTTTTACTGTTACAATTAATACACATAAATATCATGTATTAATTATCTATACGGAATTTTTGGCAAATATACGGGAATTGCTTGTTCACTTGCAAGGAAATGCATTTACGTGAATATGGCAACACTGCTCATACCCAAGTCCCACACATAGAATAAAGAGGTAGACCGATCTCGCTGGCTGCGCACAACCAATCTCCGTGTCCCAACATTTAACTGCTTTTCTGCCAATAAGGCTAGCAAAAATGGCGTGTATTGTATTTGAGGTTAGAACACTGTTTAGTAAACCAATGCTTTCAGATGTTTTTACACTTCCTGGAACCAATTTATAATGCTGTTTTATTAAATTATAATTGGTTAAAGTATTTTATCAATACGGCTGGTCTTTTAAAAATTTTATATAAAACACATCTCAAAAAGATTGGAATATGCATACGAAATGCAAAAAGTATGGAATATAAATAAAAGAAAGCATAGTAATTAGAAGTTACCAAGAGTACCGATACAAATCGTGAAATTTCAAAGCCTTTCTAACAAAAAAAAACATTTTTCCATTATCACAGACAAATAAACACTAAAGAACAACAGAATTAACATTATGGTGTCTGACTAGGGAGGGTTTCTTTCTTCACACTGCAGCTTAGTACCGTGTAAGGCCTCCATGTGTATTGCACAGGTCCCTAACACGCCGTACTATGCTTGCAATCAAAGTGTTGACGTCATCTTCCGGACAAAGGTTCCAATCCATCTGGGCAGCTGTTATGAGATCTGGAAGTGGTTCTGGACGTTGTTGACGTTTATAAACTGCTGGTTTCAGCTTGTCCCAGGCACTTTCAATGTGATAGTGCGATCTTTGTTGATCAAAAAAGAACTACACAACCCCTACCACCCCAAGTGCCTTATCTCACATTATAACAACCTTTTTGTGAGGGTTATATAAGCAAACTCGTTAATCACTGTTGACTATGTAACTTTGACAGTTGTGTTGCTTTGGGTTAGGTCAATGTTGGGTACATGCGCAGAAGACGAATAAGCGATCTACCTGATATTTGGTTTATCGTCCCGCATGGTAAGTTGCCAACAAACACAAATGGTTTAAGTGCTGCTGTTGCGGACGGAACGGAAAACTCCGCTGGTTGTAGCAGCTCGCAGTGGATGAGCGGATCTCAGTTTGCGGCGGAAACTTTACTGTATTTAATAAACGCCATAACCTATGTTAGTTATTCGACAAACCCCCACGATAACCATAACTACTAACACATTTGTATTTTGCAGAACTGATTACCGGTCAGACACCATAGACGAAAATAATGCTGTCATCATTATTTGGAGTGATGTGTGGACTTAACAATACAGAACCCCTATACTTTCAAGCGCTCTTCTGTTTTCTGTAGAAAAATACCTCGAAAATTGTTATTAAAAATGGTGGCTGCTTCGGCTCATAACACGAACAACGTAATCACAAATGCTCTTATTTATAAAAATTAAAACTAACTTTATACAAACTGCCTCATGAATATTTATTTATTTCGTGTCCATTTAGCGATTCTGTTCTCAGCAACTTTTCAGTTAGATAACTCATTTCATTATTTTTAATTTACAAAGAGAAGTATAAAATTAAGTGTGTCTGGTTACTTCAGATCCAACATAAGTAGAATGATTATCTGCGTCTGGGGACAATGTATTTTAAACGGAACAAAACTGGCACCTGGCACTGGCACTGGCGCCAGCCGGCCGCCATGATGTGACGTCACCCAACCGCCATATTCGATTTGCGTGATATTGAAATTGACCTTTGAGTTTGATTTTGATCCCTTTCCCGTGACCTTGCATAATCTTGAATCCAAAAAAACTCAAAATTATTAAAACTTTAAAAAATTCCAAAAAAATAAAAAAATGTACCAAAAAATAATTTAAAAAGGTTTAAAAATTATATTTAAACCTAAATATTAAAACAAATTATATTTGCGGATGTCCCTCCACCACCACCCTTGCCAATTTTTTTATTGGTTATTTAATCGATCATTTACTCGCGTCCGTTAATTATTCGACAGGCCTACACCCCCCCCCCCTATTTCCAGCCCCTTTCGTCAGAATATTACGTCTACTGACAATTTATTTTTTAGCATCGTTCAATAAAGCGCACTGGTAAGTTAAAATATTCCTTGACATCAGGTCGCAGGGCATCCACGAGAAAAGCAATCTGTAGCGACTGCTGTCGAAAAATGAAAACATTTTTTTAGGAGATGGGGCCTCGCATATGTACAGCGTGTCGTTTTAGCGCCAGCAGCAACAACGACCGGAGTTAGGTTGGCACCATGTACCATATTCACGAGTTGGCAGCAGTGATTTGTACTTTGTTCTTCCTGCTGAACACGTAGCTAGCGGGCGCACGCGGACCACCTGGATCCTGGGATAGAGCACATCACATCAGTTACTTTACGCTAGCTAACAAGACTTAGAATATTTCGCACTTGAAATATAAATTCTAACATCTATATTTATTATGTCAGTCACGAGTGTATGCAGTCACATCAAATGTGAAAAACCTATACTAAACAATTTTAAATATTTAACCCCTTACACCATAGTCAATTTTGTAACAATCTACTGGAAAAAGAAAACCTCACACGCAATTTGTTACGGAAAAAATTAGCTTTAATTCGTAAACAATGGATATTATGGCAAGCTCGGGAAGGACCCTACCAGACGAGTTGGAAAAACTTGTGACCGACTCGCTAACCGCTAAGTTATCATCGTTGCCCTGCCAGTGAATTAATTTTTTTAATGTGGAAGTATATTTCGTCCTCGTATCATTTTACATAAAGTGTTATCTATTTTACGTTAAAATGTAGCAGGCGGGATTTTCGTACCCGGAGTTGTTTTTATAATGTTTCTACCAGAACACGAATTATGAAAAGAGGGAAACTTTTAAGCGGTTGAGCTTAATTTATTTTCTGAAATAATATTGTCTAAAAGGACTGTGATATTTCGGAGGTCGCGCAAGGAGTATGGGCTCCTACCCTTCTCAAGGTTGTTTTCTTCTGCTTGTTTTATATCATAAATTGGATGAGCAGGTGAATGTTCTAAGTGCGGTGCTGATTGTGACGCACGCTGTGCTGATTACAGTGAATGCACTGCTGATTGCGGTGCATGCGGTGCTGATTGCGGTGCGTAAGGTGCTGATTGCGGTGCGTGCGGTGCTGATTGTGGTGCGTTCGGTGCTAACAGAGTGCCGTACGGTGTTAACGGTGCTAACTGCGACACTTCTGGTGCTAATTGTGGTACATGAAGTGCATGCGGTGCTAACTGCGGCATTTCTGGTGCTAACTGGAGTGCATGAAGTGCATGTGGTGCTAAGTGTGGTGTTGAGTGTGGTGCATGTAGGTCACAAGTTAAAATAAATTCCCTGTTTCTAAAAGTAAAATTATGCAGTCCTACTTCAATCCCGAAAGGTGTATAATTTATTTAATAATTTTGCTTAAAAGAAATATAGCCAGGTCACTCACTATATTTCATCGCTTCCTGGGTAAACTGTAGTGATGAGTTTTTTTGTAATGACTGAATTTGCTCTTTGCACTAAAAGTACCTAGCACCACGGCAGGCCCCCACCACGCATCGCCATTGGTCGTTGAAAAAGTGTTAGACTTTGTACTGAACCATGCAGCGTGACCCCTACCACGAGATGGCCACCACCATGCTTTACCATTCGTCGTTTCAGACTTGAACTTTGTACTAAAACACGCCCCGNGTGGCCCCCACCATGCTTCCTAATTAGCTGTTGCGCGACTTGAAATTTCTACAGTGCCTTACGCACTACACTGCCATGTGTCCGAACTTTTGTTCGGAACGGCCTCTCAGTCAATATAAATTGCCTACAACGTTTCCCTATTCGTCAGGTAAAAATCACAGGGGCGTGACCAATGGCAATTTCCTGCATGGATTCCCTATTCGCTGTCGCAGAAATTGAACTTTGAATTGTACTGCTTTCCGACCGATGAGCGTTCCCTTCGCAGCTGTCGTCGAGACACACTATGAAGGGGCCCTAATGGGAGGAGAATGATAATTATAGAGTATTAAGTTTTACTTTTTCAAAAAAATTTCAAATGAACAATGTCAAAATAAATTATTTCTCGTAATTACATAACTGTGTTAAAATTATATTGTTAGAAAATTATACAAATATTGCAATTTTTCCTTCAAATCGACGTATATTATGTGCAAGAGAGGAGAACCTGCAGAGAAGGGATGGAGACAGCCCGCGAAGTTATACAAGGAAACACACCTGCTTCATTTCATTCTGTCTTGCGAATTTGCTTCATGCGATTCCGAGCGCGCGTCCTCTGTAGGCATCTTGCTTCCTGACTAGTTTCCCCAGGCTCTTGGTAAATAAATATTATTTCGCTTCTGCTGCTTTCTTTCTTTAAGAAACCAACTATACGCTTTAAACGAGCATAGGAAAAACCGTTGGTGTGTTATATATAAACGTGCGTCTCCGATAAATTTATATTTAACAAAACCAAATCACATATCGTTGAATAAATTTTCCATTTATTATTCCCGCATCTGACCTAGTAAGGAGCGAGGGTGCCGTCAGCTGTTACCGTACGTCACGTACGTGATATTGCATTGTGCGCACGTCGCAAGGACTAGCGGCAATGCTGCCGGCGCCCAGCTGAGCAGGCGTATATGAATTCCACGAATATCTTGCTAGTTGCGTCTTACATTTTTTGTGCAATACTTTTAATCATGTTGGTAAAAAAATTGCATTAAAGTATCCAGTTTTTTTTGGCGTGATGTTATTTTTTCAGGTTTTTTTTGTGCGGTAATGCATAAAAAATTCATCTGTAATCGGTAAATCGATAACGGTGAGACGAAGAGTTGCAAGTCAAACAATATTTTTTCACAGGAAAATAAAATAAAATGTTCCAATGTTAGGACTAGCCTACAATTTCATATGCAAATTTTGTATTACTTTTTAACGTTCGTCGATAAGAATATGTGCGTATGATTGTAGGCTTTCTCCTGGTAACTCAGCATATAGCTGCCTCCTGCGGGTTCCGGTGTGATTCTGCCCAGTCGAGATACTCTTAACGTGGTGTTTCGTCATCTGCTTCGTCCTTCTGCATTTCCCCGTAAGTAATGTTAATAAGCTGCTGGTTGAATAAAAACACGGAGAATAAAATACTTTACGCTCGACCCTCCAGCATGGGTTAGTCCACAGTTAAGTAATTTTCCTTTACAAAATAAATTAAATTTGCATGAAATTCCTAGCTTTGCAGTGGATAGTATCCCGACAGTCTCGTTCCCCATAGTTGGCTTCTTGAGCCTTTTATCATCACATCCGCAGAGATGGTAACTCTAAAGTGTTTTCTAAAGTCATATGCCGGAGACGCAGTGCAAACCCTTCAGTCTTGTAATATATATCAAAAAGAAATTTAAAAATTATTTACAATAAATGGGAACACACTGAGAAAACTCTGTTCTCACGTACCCCATAAAAAAGTTGTAATTTTCCATCATGGGAACCAGTATGTTTACAGTGAGAATAAAACAATTTTGCAAACTTTGGTCTATGTACTGAGTTGACGGACGACCGTGTCCCCCTTAAAGTCACGTAAGAATGAAACAATAGAGAGACAGAGAGCTGCGGTGAGTTAGCGAAACAGCAGTTTGCAAGCCTGGCTCGCGTCGCAGCGGACTGCAGTGTTGGCAGCCTGCATCTCCCACTACTCCCAGTCATCTCACGACTCACACCCGTGCTTCATTCACACGTCCGTACTGAACTCATTTCTTAGCACGCTCGCCTCCCGGGCATAAGACAGCCTGTGTACTATGATTTTGTCGTTACACCGGTCTCCTCTCATAATTTTGTAATTAATTTGAAAACGCTGCAATTATCACTTTAACAAAAACACGTTCAAAACGCTGTGACATTCGCCCAAGTTACATTACTTTCCCCATGACCATAAAAAAAATTCTTTACAATCGAAAAAAATATTCTAAATCACACTGCACACTTGCAGGTGTCTCTATTCTACGTGATGACTGACAGCGGTGTATTGCCTTCACCTATCGACAGAGCATCCAGACTCGTCTACGGTTTTCGTGGAGCATCATTCGTTTTCGCAAGAATGGGCTCCGACATGAAAGGTCATGTCTGCATAAGCCGTACAGAATTACACCCCAGATCTGCGAGCGGTGTGGTATCGACATCAACCGGAAGGACGATATTCACAACCACCTAGGCAGTTGAACAGGCGAGATCAGACACGCAGTAACACTTAACTGCAGGTTTTGTAATGTCACATTTGCACATATGGGCACGGCGCGACGACACAAAGCGAGCTGCCACCTCAACCCAGGCAGGCGCTCGTATACTTTCAGGAAATGCGGCAAGAATTTTACAAGGACATTGTTAAATATAATGGGCCAGATCCACCTCCTGAAAAACGCTCACGACTCAGCGTAGCTCACCAACAACCCGTAGCCTTGGTTGATAGCACTGCCCAAACTTCGCGACCAAGATTCGTCGCAGGTTCTGAAATGGTTAACGCTAATGGGTTCGTGGAAGCTGAAACAGCGTTCCGATGTTTTTGAAAACATATATTACTCAAAACCAGATCGGGTCAGCGGAAGATATTGGTACTTTTTTTTATATCAATAGCGAAATATATTGTTAGACAACTCACCGAAGAAATAGACGAGCATGGACCCGTGAAATTCAAAATTTGGTTGGAATGCGATTATACTAAACCAGAGTCGTTAGACTGAGGCACTGATAAGAGAGCCTTCAAAATAAAATAATGTGGTGATATTCGAGGTTAGCGATATCGAGACGGATGTACGATACGGCCTGGATAACATATGTGAAGATTAGGAAACGTATAATTCGAGGGGGCCCGGGTGGACATTACAATCAGTCAACCACCGGCAGCTGCAATCAACAAGCTGGACCCCCTTCGTGTATCGTCCTACATCGAGCTGCCAGATGGACCTGCACCAGCTGCAATTTGCTAAGCCGATGAGCGACAAAACTTGTCGTCTTTTTCCACAACCTGAGCTACGGTGAGAATTTTACCGTCAGACAGCTGGGGTATGACGGAAAAAATTCCACAAAGCAGCGAAAAAAAATAACATTTTCAAAGCGGCTGGGGGACAGATTTTTTATCCAGTTTGCAGATACATTCCGGTTCATATCCCGAAGTCTGGCGTATATAAAACGAGTTTTTACCGTATAATGAATTTATCAACACCGCAAAATTCTTCAGTACCGGCCAACTGCCTCTCGTCACGCGTAAAGGCGTGTTTCTATATGATTATGTCGACAGTTGGGAGAATCTGGAAGAGAGGCAGCTGTCGTCGAAAGAGGAATTCTATAGCAGGCTGACGGATTCTGGGATCAGCGATGAAGAATACGCCCACGCCCAGGAAGTATGGGAAACTTTCAACTATTCAAACCTGGGAAATTATTCAGAATTGTACTTGAAGACAGACCTTCTTCTCCTGGCGGACTTCTTCGAAAATTTCAGAAATTTGTGAATGTCAACATACAAACTCGATTGTGCTCACTACGTCAGCGCGCCGGGATCTGCGTTCGACGCCATGTTGTGAATGACGGGGGTCGAGCTATAATTTCTAACGGACTACGACATGCACATGTTCATCGGGGAAGATATCAGTGGTGGCGTGGCCCAGTGCGTCAAACGACATGCGGTGGCGGAAAACATCTATGCGCCAGAAACATATGATCCCAGCAAGCCTTCCACCTTCTTAAAGTACCTCAACGCAATAAACCTGTACGCCTTGGCCATGTCGCTACAATTACCAATATGCAACTTTAAGTGGGCAGATGTGAGCATTGACGTCATGTCCTTACCAGACGATGGGACGACCAGTTACATCTTGGAGGGAGATGTCGAGTATCCTGCGACCCTGCACGGGGAACACCGTGATTTACTATTTCTTCCCGTCAACCTATGCCTACCGGGCTCGAAACAGCCAAAGCTTATGACGACGCTGGAAAACAAGAGCTGCTACATCGTCCATTACCGCAACCTCAAGCAGGCCATGGAACATATATTGAAGGTTACGAAAATTTACAAAGTGCTAGAATTCAGGCAAAGTCACTGGCTGAAACATTACATAGATTTAAATACTGCAAAGCATCAGGACGGCAAAAGTTGTAATTGGTGTGTAATGAGAAATGACTAAAAAAAATTGGTGGCACCGACATTTCAGGACAGGACATTTTACGAAGATAATTGTTCCCTGATTCGTCTGCAGAACGACAAGCTCATATGCACAGGGTTCGCGGTGCTCTACATGTCCAAAACGTTGATGTATAGGTTCAACTATGACGTGATGAATGCCCGATATGGAAAATACATCGAGTTCCTGTATACAGACACGAATTCGTTCCTATGAGATTCCAACACAGGACTTCTACGAGGACATGGTTTCGGACGCAAAGTTCTTAGCAGAGTTAGAAACCAGCGGCTCTCTCACGAACCACAAGTGCTTTACGCCCACCAACAAGAAAGTCGTTCGTAAATTCAAATATGAGTGCAACGGAAACATCAAGACTAAATTCGTGGGGCTATGGGCGAAACTGTATACATACAAATGCGGGATAAACGTCACAAAACGTGTCAAAGGAATTCAGAAATGCGTGGTGAAGCATAAAATAAAATTTGATGACTTCATAGATGTTTTGAACAACCATACGGGCATGAGGGTGGAGGTCCTAGTAATTCGCTCGCACCAGCATGTCCTGTATTCGGAGTGCATCAACAAGAAGGCACTACGGTGGACAAATGACAAGCGCCTCGTATGTGAAGATGGTGTAAGCACGCTTCTCTAGAGATTTTATAATATTTAGATGTTCTTCGCATTTTGTCGTGTATGATATTGTGTATTTTTTGTATATAGATGTCTTCTGCATTTGTTTGTGTGTTATTTATTCTACATAGATGTTCTCCGCACTTGTACGTTTTCCTATATTTTTGTACACAGGTTCTCCACATTTGTGTAATTTTTTCTGCGATGAACTGAAGGGTTTTTTGAATTGAAATTTGTCTTGTGTTTTTTTGGTGGCTGCAGCAAAGTTAATTTTTTCGCAAGAATGCATGTCTTCAAAAATTATAACCTGGCTTCTAAAACACCTGTGCATCAATACTTATGGCTGTGGTGTAAAATATTTTTTTTTGTGATATAAGAAAAAAAACCAGAAATAATATTATTTTTTCCCCCAGTGTTATAAGTGTTTGATGCGCAGCCTGTCCCAAGTCGTGGAGCCATGTGAATGATTAAAACATGTACGCGGTAAGTTTGAGGGGAAGCTGAACGACATGATCATCACATGAGACGATCTCATCCGGAGACGAGGTAAGAGGGTTGGGTTTATGTGTGGAAGGAGGTGAAGGCCTGTCGACTAATTAACGGACGCCAGTAATTAAACAATAAAATAACCAATAAAAAAATTTGCAAGCGTAGTTGAGGGACTTCTGGAAATGTACGTTTTTTAATAATAATTTTTAAATAAAATTTTAATAATTTTTTTAATATTTTTTAATTTTTTACATTTTTTTTTAAAGTTTTTATAAATTTTTGAAATGTTTAAGCGTTCAAGGTCATTCAAGTTCAAAGGTCAAGGTTAAGGTCACCCAGGTCCAATATGGTGGTTGGGTGACTTCACAACATGGCGACCGACCGGCGCTGATGCCAGGTGCCAGTTATGTTCCATTTAAAATAAATTGTCCCCGGATGCAGCTTATAATTCTTCTAACATACCGTAAAGATATTTTTTATTAACCTAATGTTTATAATAGTTCCTTCTTAATATAACTCTAGATAATTTAACAAGGTTTTAGATTAAAAGTGATGTAAACATTATTCACAAATTTTCCATGAAAAGTAGAATGGAACGTTTAAAGGAAAATTACTGTTAGATTATTATTAAATTACTAAATTAATATTTAAATAAAGGCATCACTTGTGGTTATTTGTTTTCTTGCGGTATTTGTATATAAAAACTAATATTATGAAAATATATATTGAAACCACGTAACTTCCATTACACGGGAGAAAAAGAAGGAATCATATTTAGAACAAAAACTTTATTAGAAACAAATACGTTTTTATTGTTTAGAATTACAAAGAGTAAATGTATATTTCCCTCACTTTCTGAGTAATGAGCATTTTTGTTGTTATGAAAAGCCACGAACAGACAGTCGAATATTTTGTTTCAAAAAGTATCTTCCTTGCATAGTCATGTTTAGAATTTTGAACAATCTAAACGTTAATATTTTTGCAAACGTATTTCAGGTTTTTATAAATAAAAGGGTAATTTTTTTATACTATGATATAAAACTTTACTTCCTCACATTGGCTCGATGTCTGTATTTTTTTCTGAACGGGCTTGTTAATATCAGAATAAATCCAGGCGTTTCCAGGATAGAAGTGTAAAATCCTGCTCGTGACGTCAACTGAACTTTATAAATCCTATTTAACACGGGGCAAAAGTTTCTCTGGATTTCCTTTAGCTCCGCCAGCCGTACGCTTGACGCTCACGGAGGAGGCACTTGTACCTTGTTGCTGAGCAAGGCGCCACCTGTCGTCTCGATAAGCTTTCACGTCAGGCACCGCACTTCATTACCGTCCTTGTTGCGTCCACTTCTGACACCGTCCTTTGTCATTCCGGTTGGCGAGTTCATCTCCGAAGGAATTTATTGCGCTTATGACGCGTGGTGCAGACGCAATTTCGCCCTATAGATTAGAAATATCCCCAGCGCAAATGAGTGGTGTCCCCAATATTGTCGTGGGTTGGGTTGGATGTTATCTCGTAAAGAATTGAAAATAAAAGGTAAAGATGACAGTAATTCCTAACTATGCGAGGTTCGAAATCCTTAATAGCGAGCAAGTTTTCGTAAGATTTGAGTCATGCCGTGAATGTGTTTCAAACCACGGCCTTCCAGGAAACAGAGCGTCTCAGTAGCTCAAATGTCTACGGACTCGACTGCAGCGTATTAGTTTCTGGGTTATAGTTCCATGAAAGGAGAATGATTTCAATTCAAGCTAATAATTCCTGCGAGTATTCTAAGACAATCATCATTCAACTTCTGTTACACCATTAAAACACCACACCTTATTTCACTTTATGGTAAATATGTATGTAATTAGGTCTAATAGTAAAGCTAGAAAAGGAAAAAACTTTCAAAATAAATGAGTTAGTTATAGAAATAATTCTTGCTGAATGGGCTTTTTTTTTTTTTTTTTTTTTTTTTTTTCGTATAACGTAGAGAGCCCAACATGGGACACAGAGATGAGAAAAATGCGTATCAGAAAATAAAGAAAATAGGAAGTTACTGATAAATAATGAACCCATTTTCCTCTACATGGGTGCAAATCAATTTTAGTGAAGTTCTTAAAAGCTTAGATGGCAGGTAGGCGTTGAGGTCTCTTTGACAGCAATATCATCAGAGATGAAACCAGAAACATGTGAAACAGTACCAAGACAATTGAAATACACGAGTGACTTACTCGTGATTCTAATTCAGAAAACTTGTAAAATTAAGCTATATATCACTCAACTGCATCACGGAGGTCAGACTCGGAGCATCAACTTCGAATGTAATCAGTCTTATGTTTTGAATGATAGTGTTCAGTACCCTGAAATATTATCATGGCAATCATTTAGAAAATAAGTTTCTGTGCCACTAAAAAAACGTAAGTTTACACTGCCTACCATAATGCTATTCGTGTAAACAATTTGGTGAAAATCGGGTGATTGGTACTCGACATAAGGTATAAAAACCATATTTCCTTATCAATGATATCTAAAAAAAATGCCTTTAAATGTTTTTTTATACTATGCGTTAACATATACTGTCAGAAAAAAATTAGGTTGGATTTGGTTAAATTGTTATATAGATGTGGCAAATATACAAAGATATTTATTTGGCCTCCATTTTTTAAATGTTTCTCTGGCCCCATTTAAATAATGTAACTTTACATGGCCTTCTGTAAGTGTGCAAAATATTGTGTAACTTAATTGAATTATTCTGGAAATGGGGCAAAATTTTCATTTGATTCACCTGACACTACTTTGAAAAATAACCGAAAAGAGGATCTCTATAGGCATAAATTATGCTACCAATTCATGCTGTTTGCATACAAAAGTTGTTTTAATTTTTGTTGAAATATTTTATAGATATAAAAAATAAGTCTGAATTATTTATATAAACACCATTAAAACATGTTAATTTACATACCCTACTGCAGAAATAATTGCATGAAATTTTGGTATGAATCGGTTGATTCATCCTCGAGATAATGCATACAACTTCCATTGTTCATGTGACGAACTTCATAAATGAAGGACAAAAAGTGTATATATTACCTTGTTCCATGATTATTATAGATACAATATAAACATTAAATTTAAATATGTTACATAGTTTTATATATATAGCACACTAAGCTAATATGATTGCGTAGGCGCCATTCAGATAATAACAGACACACTTAAAACAAAAACTTTAATATGGCCTACCATAGTACAACTTCTTCGCCAAATTTGAAATAAATCGGTTAATTGTTTCCCGAAATGCGACTTAAAAAAGGCATTATTTCATGAAGAGACTATCTTCCAAAATGGCAGAGAAATGAGGCTTTACATAGGCAATTTTTATGTATATAACTGATACTGTCAGCACACAAATTTAAGTTGAAAAAATGTTTGCAGTTTCGTAGATAAACAATTTTAAGCTGAAATGGCCGTCATTTTGAAGATATGTGTGTATGACCCTGTCAAAGTTTCTCAGTTTACATGGCCTGCCGTAGTGCTATTTGTTTGCCAAATTTGGAGAATTCACCTGATTTTAATTTTCCATTCAATGCTATTCTACAAAAAGACGGACAAAAGAAATGTTGTGTCGACACATTTATAATAAATTGTAATATATACAGCCTACAGAGTTTAGCTGGAATAATTTTATATGGTTTCTACCATAGAACACCCAAAACTAAAATAACTATAGGGTCGCCATTTTGAAAACAAGTGCTTGAGGTAACTAAAACCTATCAATTATGCTCCTATTGTAGTACTACTTGTTTGAAATATTTGATGGGCATCTGTCATTTGTTTTCTGAGATATGACACAAAATTTTTATTTTTTTGTGAGGCAATATCATACAAAATAAAGGACAAAGACTCTCTGTGTAGACGCATTTGATGTTTGTTTTATATACTCCCATCATACAAGGTAGGTTGGAATTAATTTCATGATTTCGAAAATATAGCATAGTATGCTAAAATTGCTAGATGGCCGCAATTTTGAAAATAAGTTTTTGACGTACTTTAAGCATATGGGTACATATCAACTGTGGCAGTACTGTTTGACTGCCAAATTTGGTAGTAATCAGTCAATTCTTTCCCGAGATATTATACAAATATTATATTAATTCATTTTGCGCTATCTTACAAAATGACCGAAAAAAAATATGTTTTTTGGTTTATATGATGCTTTTGATATATATTCTCAGCGTACAATCGAAATTGGTCAAATGGTATGTTAGTAATGCCAAAATTTGCATAGCAGCTATTTTAAAAATAAGTGTAAAAAAAGTTCAATTACTTACATTTACCTAACATATCATAGTATTAATTGCGTACAAAATTAGACGAAAATCGGTTGAGTAGTTTGAGGGATACAACGTACCAGCTTTATATTTTCATGTTACGCTATCTTCTAAAATGGCCAACCAACAACAATATTTACCTTAGAATTCAATACTTGATCCTTGCGCTGTCAGCATACAAAATTTGGTTTTAATCAGTTGAATGGTTTCCGAAATATGAAATGTAATCCAAAATGTTTTAATGGCCGCTATTTTGAAAGTGCCTGGCGTGGTCGAAAACTACAGAAGTCAGGTGTCCTTACTTAGTAGTATATGTGTACCGAATTTAGTGAAATTCAGTTAACGCGTTCAAAAATTGAAAGTGGTGGAGTGTAGCCACACTCGCGCAAACAAAATCACATGCACTCACATATACACACACATACACACAGAGAGAGGAAAGTGATCTTATAGGACTTTATTTCCTTCCGAAAGTAGGATAAGAAACGAATAAAATTTGTATATGGTTAACATTTATGTAAATAACACGCAGATCATTCCGTAGAAGAAATCTAGTTACTTGTTAGAAAGGTAACAAGAGAGAACCACGAGAAAAAAGACATAAGAGCAAGAAGAGCCGAATGTATAGATGTGCACAATTATATATGAACGACACCATGACGATGCAGGAATACAGAAGCGAAAACAGACGAAAACACAGAAAGTGGAGTGCACGATGAACGCACGCTTCTTGCGACGACAGTATGGCTGCGACTTTCTGGGATCTGGATTCTGTTCCCTTCTTCAGGTACATGTACACTCTAAGGTACCCCTAAAGACGGATTGTGAACATAATTAAAACAAGGGGTTTTATTAACGGGCCCGTCTTCTGCCGCAACCAATGACAATAGACCCTCAGCCTTATTTACCGTGCAGCTGTAAGGGTATGTTACTTACTTCTATCTTCCAGATGTGTTAGTTAGATCATCACTATTTCAGTTTACTTCATAACTTTATTCATGTCCGTTTCTCTTTTTATGAATTTATCTCCAGATTAACTATATTCTGATTAAATACATTCCTACCGGATACAATAATAATATATTCTTTAATTTTCGTTTTAGTTCGGATTCCTTTTGATTTGTTGTTACTATAGTAAGCGAATTAGCATTTTTCTAAATTATTCTATCACTATTTTCTTAAGCATGTTTGGAAAGTATAGATTTTGATTTTCACCCTTGTTGGTGTTGTTTTGGTTTCCATTAAATCTAGCGTAAAGGGATCTGCCAGATTCTCCAATATGCACTGTTCAAAATTTGCTACCGATGTGATAAACCCATTCACGAGTTTGGGATTTTTATATGCTTACTATTACTTTTATCGCTATGTCTTTACTGTAGGTTATGATTTAAAATTGTCTTATGGCCAATATTTTTGCCAAATCGCCAAATCATCAATGTTCCAGTTAATTTTTTCTGCAAGTTTTTTTTTTTTACTTACATACGAACTAAATTTGCATTTGCTATTTTATGATACCAATGGGGCAAGTATAAGGCAAAGTTTATTTTCTAAGTAATTTGTTCCATCGGATTTTGATTATTGTCACTGAATTTCGTTTAAATTCTTTTAGCTGAAGTGTGTGCTTGAAAAATTGTTAAAATTCAAAAACATATATATTTCCAGGGTGAATTGGTTTCCTGTATATTTGAGAAAATTATTGAGTTGTTTTCAGATAATAAAACAACTCATTCCCTATTGTTTTAATTGTTTCCATTGAATATGTGAACTATTTTGGTAGGTACAGAAAATTATAGGAATCGGTCAATTAATTCTGTTATTTCAGATCCATGTTGTCTTGATAGTAGTTTCTTCGATATGCGGTCTATTCTCTCCTTGCGTCTGTGTTTGTTTTTTCTTTGTGCATCCAGAGTTATTTGCGTACATACGCAAATAACGCAAATAACACCCCGTTCTGGATCGTTTGCTTGATTATTTGTTTGATGTTCTTCTCTTCTTCCCTTGTGATAACTGATATAGTTCCTTCTGTGGTATTATATTTTTCTTCTTTACACATTTGTTGGCAACACCTAAACTTGTTTTCTTGTGATTTTTTTAATTTTTGGGGTCAGTGTATATGCCGTGGTCTGTTATGTGACATGGGTACAACAAATATCTGCAATGGCGTTTGATGAAAACAAAAATTAACCTCATTCTATCACTTAGCTCACTGCAAGACTCATACAAAGTTAAAATGTTTAAGAGTTTACAAATTGAGGTTGCTATGAGTAAGAAAGTGAGCCCGCAGCGTTCCGGTACCTTATAGAGATTGTCAGGGCGATGAGTTATACTTGCTATTCCTCATGTTTGTAGAATATTTTTACTTTGAATAAAGCAGAAGAGTGCGTGTTATTCTCAAAAACGTTAGTGTGCGAGCCCTTTGCTATTTTTAGTAACTGTGCCAAAGAAAATACCTGAAAGTTAAAGTTGTGTTCAAAATGCCGTGAGCGACATTAATTTCATATCGTCTCATTTAGTACCCTAGATATAATATACGTCTTTGGTCTCTTTTGCTCATTCCTTAATCGCTTCTATTTTTAGAAATATTGGTTTTGTTGTGTTTCAATTTCATTTCATATGCGGTTATTCTTTCTGTATATAAACTGCGTTATACTCAACAATTAATGTTTGTGCGAGATGGACCTCTTGGCGCCCTTAAAGTTTTCCCTCTTGACTGGTCTTAAAGTGTTCCCTCTTCGCTGGTCTTAAAGTGTTCCCTCTTGACTGGTCTTAAAGTGTTCCCTCTTGTCTGGACTTAAAGTGTTCCCTCTTGACTGGTCTTAAAGTGTTCCCTCTTCGCTGGTCTTAAAGTGTTCCCTCTTGTCTGGATTTAAAGTGTTCCCTCTTGACTGGACTTAAAGTGTTCCCTCTTGACTGGTCTTAAAGTGTTCCCTCTTGTCTGTACTTAAAGTAAAAGGAACGTTACTTCCCATGTAGCTCTACACCCTACGGTATAACATACCAAAGTAATTAAAAATAAATACTCAAATTGCAAAAACTGTCATAACAGTAACATGTATGTTGTACTGGAAAAATAAATGCCTATATATTGTAACACTGTAAAATATTATTCTGAAATGTTCTTATTTAAATGTTTAATAAATCTGTCAACAAGAAAACTGTTTATCAAGTAAAGAACATAAAAATATTGGCCTGCTTGTATGTAATAAAAGTCAGTATTAATATTTACATATATTTTTATTATTGTTTTATGCGCATCATTTTCAATCCCGAAAATTGCATTTTATAACTGGAATAAATGTTCTTAAAATAAGCCTGAAAAATACTTTTAACATTAGTACCAGTATTTTGAAATAAAACCATAATATTTAACATGATCGCCCTATTTAATAAAGTTTTCCTTGCAAATTTTTTTTTCTCAAGCATCCAAATTAGTGATACGCTTATATTTAAATTTAAATAAACTTTTAAAGACTAACTTTTTAAACATTTAAATAAGTAAATTCTAGCAAAACTGTTTACAGTGTCACATACAATATTCATATTTAAATGCGACATAAATCGTACTTATTTTACCATTTTTGCAGTGTGCATACAACTTTTTAACGAGTTCTGCACGTTGGACAATCTGGTGTGGTATTCCATTGGAAACCTCTCTCGTATTTCAAAGCAAGCGTGGTTTGATTCTGAATAAATGTCCAAAGTTAAGTAGCCCCCAATTGTCAAAACATAAATCACGCCTGTATTAAGTTTAATCTTTTTATGAGGATATGAAGGCACCAAATGAACAATATGCAATATGAGCATGCAATGACAGAAGCTGATTGTGGATAAATTCTAATGTCTCCAGTCTTGGTAATAAAGCAACAATACCAACATAGTTCCCCTCATAAATTATTTTGTGGTAAATAATAAAAAGGAAGGTCAAGAAGCAGCCCAAAATATAGAAAGTACCCACACGTGCGTCAGAAAACACACGATAGCGCGGAACTGCTCTTTAAATCTGAATCAGTAATTTCATCCAGCAAAATTATTTTAATGAACCTTCAGATAATATACTGTTATACAGGAAAATCAGTGTAATCCACTGAGGCTTTATGGCCACGACAGTTTAATTCACTAGGAATCAGTAGACATCATTAGTTAATCAGTTAATACAACCAACTAAAATTATGATTAGAATTTTATTCATTCAAATTTGCAAATTTTTAACAGTTTTAACTGTTTCATTTTTAGAGCGTGTAGTCCAATGTTCAATTTAAAAAGAGAAATGGGAGAGGGAGGAGCCAGGGGATTTCAAATATTCTGGATTTTTTCACCAACTTCTGCATTCCTGTGTTCACTCCCAACCGGGGAAATAAGTGTTTTTGTGTTTATAATAAGATTTTGTGATTTATTTGTCAAATATCTTATGTTTTCATAGATGTAAGTTGCTATTTTTGTATTCATAATAAGATTTTGTATTTGGTTTGTGAACTATCTATTGTTTTCATAATATTTTTTTAAATATATTTGTATTTATAATATGATTTTTAGACTAATTTAAGAAATATCTAGTATCCTTTACGTCGATAAAAAGAATTATCACTGAACCGAAAATTCTAAGTACCATATGAAGTGCCAAATTAACCAGAATGTACAGGATGAGTATAAGAGAATACTCCAAAATTGAAGGTCTATAATACCATAACCAAACCACCTACAACCTTGATTGACCGATCAAATGAACCATGGAACCGTGAAGTTTGTTTCCCATACATTCATAAATGTTCAATGTGACCACCACGAGCAGCCCAAACGACATCTACGCGATAATCAAACTTGTTCCACTCTCTTGTCAACATGTCCGGTATTACGGTTTGGATGGCGTCCGTGATTCTCGTTTTGAGGTCGTCAATGTTAGCCGCCAATGGTGGACGAAACACTTGATCCTCTATGTACTTCCATAGAAAAAAATCGCACGTGGTAAGATCCAGGCTTCTTGGGGACCAGTGATGAAGAGCCTGGTCACCAGCTGCACCTCGACCAATCCAGCGGTGCGGCAACGTCTCGTTCAGGTATCCGCGAATAGCTAGGTGACAATGGGGTGGCGCACCATAAAGAAAACATCAGACCGTTCCCTTCACACGCAAGCTCGCTACTCCCTCCCCACCACCAACTGAGAGCTACGAACGCCATGCAAACCGTAACACCAGACATGCTGACAAGAGTGTGGAACGAGTTTGATTATCGTGTAGTTGTCATTCGGGCCACTCATGGTGGTTACATTGAACATTTATGAATGTATGGTGAACCAACTTCATGGTTCCACAGTTCATTTGATTGGTCAATCAAGGTTGTAGGTTGTTTGGTTTTGATATTATAGACCTTCAAATTTGGGGTATTCTTTTATACTTATCCTGTACTTTAAACCCAGTAAGAATTAAACATTACATAATAACAATAAACCTGAAAGCTTATTTGTTAAAAAGAATATATATATAATTTCTAACAAATTAACTTTCAGATTTATGGTTATTGTGTTATATATAATATTATATATTATATAATAGATATATTAGTATATCAACGAGAAAATGTTCTCCCTTCCACATTTCCATCAAATCGAAGACTGGTGTAGTCATAAATATAGCCGGAGTGACGTAAGATGGGCACAGGTCCACAGTACGCAGCCCCTGGCGTGCTTATAACGGCCTTGTAGTGCTCTCGAGCTGTGAGCTGTAACGTGCCGCCCTTGCCCTCGACTGGCGGTCGCTCGTGTCCCCGTGGAGTGCCGTGTCTGAGGCATCTCATCTCTCTAATTCCCCCAAGTGCCTCACATCTGGTTTTAATTTACCTAAGTACCGTTGTACTTGAGCTTCGGTTACCGAAGCCCTGACCTCACAACGAACATACACATTGCGCTTTACTGCTGCGTCATCGTTTTTCATTCGATCACCCATTACATGCCTTTGCGAGCCACTCTGAATTGCTAGTGAACACGATATATTCGTTAAAGAAACTTACCTCAGACACTCACGGTATATTTTCCTAATCTATAAATTTATTTATAAAACTTCTGAGCCATGTACCAACCACCATCGCTTTAAGCCGAAAGCTCTAGTAGAATAGTTTGTATTATTCTGGGCCAAAGGGACCAGGGTCGGAGCCGAAGCGGGCGGGCCGCCATGTTGTGGCGTCACCAGGTCGCCATCTTGGGTCCAGGTGACTGACCGTGATCTCATGCCCATTAACTTGAATAAACGTCAAAATGAAAAATATATATATATATATATATATATATATATATTCAATTTAGAATAAATTTGTAAAAAAAATTTTAAGACTCTTCGAGCATCAAAACTAAGTTGGCTCACTTGGGCAAATCTGCTTTTACACGAGCATCCTACAAACCGTTTCCATAATCAGTCAAACTCTGTAATGCACCCGCAAATTCATGTCGCCTGTATGATGCCTCTTGACTGTTGTAAATGGTTGGCCACATGTGGACCACTGTTCAAACTTACATGAAGCAAAATACAATCAGCCTATAAGAGGCACGATTCTGTGCAGCCAACTGTACCATAAGCATGACGGTATCGTCAGTGGATCATGTGTGGTAGTAGTGGCCTACTGGCTTACTTCTTCCAGCATGCCATAAGTTAACCAACTGTCGTCAGTCAACTGTCGTCAGCGCAAATGTTGGCAGTCCACTTGTTGCCCAGCTTTTGACCACTTTTTGCCTAGCTATTTGCCACGCAGAACCGAAATACTGGTAATTTATGGCAAACTCAAAAGCAGTTTGCCATGCATTTTCAAAAAACCGAAAATAATGATGTGTTCCCCAAATAAGAATGATTTATTCCCCATCTTCAAATATAACATTCGTATTATTTCACAATTTATAAATTCGTTGTGAGAGCATAGTATTAAAATCTCAACCCTGGAGTTTATAGTTTAGAATAGAAATCTACTGACTGCTCTAATATGTATTCATATCCAAACTTGCAAATTAGATCTTAATAATTTTCAAATATAAAAGTTACATTGTTAACCTTGCTGCATACATAATTAATGTTTGTATCACTAGTTAAAACTGGCATTTAGGCATTTTATTTAAAACTCTAGTATTTTAGTTTCGGGATACTTTCATGTAATATTTCAAATGAAAAAAAATTCAGGTTCCCATTCTACAAAATATATATATTTTTTAATTTTACTAGTAATGACTCACGATCATTTTACTTCACGTATGCATGACATAAAATAATGAAGTGAATTCACATGCACAATTTGCTATTTCACAACATGTAGTTGACGTGACAAAAGTAGTCCATGAAATTGTCGCTATTTTTTCCTTAGCAGTAAACGTTGGCATGCCATAATTGGCCAATAAGCTTGCTGCTAATATTTACCCAGTAGTAATGAACAATGGGCATGACATAAATGACTCCTAAGCTTGCTGTTATAATGACTTCAGCAGTAAGCAACATTTCAAATGCCAAAATGGTCCATTAACATGCGTTTGATGCATCAGCAGCAGTAAGTAATGGCATACCGTAAGTGGTATACAAGCTTGCTGCAAGTATGTCCTCTGAAGTAATGCTATAAATTGCCCATTAGCTTTCTGCTGATTTTTTCCCAGCAGAAGGTAACAGTTGGCATGCCATAAATAGTCCATAAACTTGCTGCTAGTATTTGTCCAGCAGTATGTAACAGTTTGCATTTTGTCTATCGTCTGCCTGTGGGGCTGCTGTTCTATTCTAACAGTCATTGTCGAGACCATTGGCACACGCTATGATTATTAAAAAAAACAGATAATTACCCTTTTATTGATATGACCTGTTGGTAATAGTAATAAGAAAATCCTAATAGTCATAAATGTGAACGGTTGCGTTACTGCCAATAGAGAGCCAACTGTTAACTGCTTCTTTTCTAAATAAGTTACACGAAGGAGGTTCAAGTTTAAAAAAAAAAAAAAAAAAAAAATGGTGGAATACACACACTCCCGGCACGAAGACCACCTGA
The DNA here is from genome assembly GCA_002778355.1 of Clitarchus hookeri. NCBI lineage: Eukaryota > Metazoa > Arthropoda > Insecta > Phasmatodea > Phasmatidae > Clitarchus > Clitarchus hookeri. The sequence continues at coordinate 237,046 of NQII01001195.1, read as the reverse complement.
TGACTAACCAAATTTTATTGGCTGATTAATTTACCCACATCCCCCTCCACCAATTACTCACTATAATTCGAACCCCAATAACATATCATTGGATTGATGTCACACCTGACATCTCTCCACTTCCTGCCACCACCCCCCCAAACCTACCGAAATTTTATTGGATTTATGAGACCTCATATAACTCACCCGTAACTCAACCCTCTTCACTCCCACACCAAAATTTTTATTAGTTCTCCTTACCCTCCACCCCTATCGCTATAGTTTGATAAATTTTTCGCGCTCGCTCAATCCCCTACCACTACCACCCATTGTTTTCAATTATTTCTGCTAGAGCATGCTATTGGAGAAAGCAGCTAATGTGATCAAAGTAGTTCCACGCTCCAGTTCATCTGGTGCGAGAAGTGTAATATCACTACCTTCCCTGCTCTTTATTTTGTATTCACTCTGGTATGTGTTTATGGTTCCGCTATTCCATGACATGTTGCAGGGTTTTATCGGAATTTCTCGTAATTTCACATACATTTACCTACCAAATTGAAAAATCTGCTCATATTTCGAGTATGTGTTCGGAACAGCAAATATTTGTAGGAGTATATGTCATTCCTCAGAATAAAAACGGTATTTCAAAATTGGAGTTTTTTTTTATTTATGTATCTGCCATGGAACTCATTTGCAAAGGCGATACCTCGGTACAGTTTCGCTAATGTGGCACATCGTTTGCATTCGCCCCATTACCCGAAAACAAGAAAGAATTGGTCGTGTGCAGAACACATATCGTGGCTCACATAAGTGTGACAAATGTTGCAACAATCTTTTCAATAAAAGATCATCCGCAGAGAGATGCGAATACCTTACGGCTGCAAGTCATTCAGTTGATAAAATTTAATTAACCATCATTCAGAGTAATAGCGTCAGATAAAATTCAGTCATTGCGTCAGGGATCTTTACACCCCCAGAATCGTTAAACATTCTGGGTGAATAATGAAATCGCAGTCGAAGAGCTCGAAACTACATTCTATCGCAGTCTTAAAACATGTGACGCTTTAAATGTGTGTGAGTCGTTGATGGTTGTTTGTACAGTTTAACCCGAATGGGAAAAAAATTGCTGTTAGCTCTCCGCATAATTACAGAAACAATTACATTTAATTTATGGCTGGAGCGTTATAATGCAAAACCGGTTTAATTAAACGAAAGGTTCCGAAAACCCGATATTGTAAACCAAAAACACAACCGTGTCTGAAGCCAGAAATATCGGAAATTCTGTAAAATGCAGACATGAAAAATACATAATGAGGAAGAAACGAAAACCTAAAATGCTTGGGGGAGGAGGGGGAGAATATTTACTAAAAATTAATCACCTAGTGCCCTGAATCGACTGGCTTGCCCGCCTCGGCAAACCTTTGTTTTTAAATTTGTGGTGAAAAAAAAATCTGGAGTGTGTACAAATGCGATATGTGCTTTCGTTACAGTAATCATGGCTTGAATAATCCAAAACAGAGTAAAAACTATCCCCCTGCCACGCGTAATGTGATAGACAGCATGGGGATCCCGTACGTTCTCTTACCAATGCATACACGCTCATGATTACAAACACTTTGTTCAGAGTTCAAAATAAGTATATTTTAAATACATGCAGCTGAAAAAATAATTTTCATACAATTTCCCTTTATGCCGCCACTGATTCAATACAAAACTCTTTATAAGAACAAATAATTTGCATATTGAAAGTATCGAGGGCGGCGGGGGGTAATTACATACTTTGAGGAGAAAGAATAAATTTACACCATCAAAAGGACAAAATTATAGTGTCTGTTACCTTCGACTGACAAAATTACTGTATTTTCATATGCATGATCTATCAATCCAGCAGTGTACCTGAGCTGGCCATGCCCCTCCTCAGATCAACTGCCCAACAATATGTAAGTTCATAATGAAAACAAGTGCGGACATCCATCTTGGCACATGGCCGATATCAATATAGCCTTCAAGCTTTATGAATCAAGCGAAAGAGAAGAAATGACACTGTTTTTTATCGAGATATAAGTATCTTGTGTGAAATACAAACTGTTCTTGACAATATGATTTCCAGTAGAGACATGCGTACAGATCTTGTAATTTAGCGAGAATGTAAATGTCCACATATACCATGAGAATATACATACATTTTAAAAAGACGTGAACCTACATACACAAAGAATTTTAACAATTAAATATAAGGCCTCCTGACATATTTTTCAGTCGCCCTCACGAGAAAAAGCCAGGCCTCGCAAAAGATGTTTCCTATTCGCTAAATTCCACACAAATTTATCCGCAAATGCAGCTAGAAAATGTATAGCCATGCTAATGTATTATGAGAATCGAACACAAAAATGTTGATCTCCATTAATTATAAGAGGCAAACGTTTATGCATGTTCTGCCACATCGAATCCGTGACATTAGCATCGAACTTTCACAATCCTTGTTTCGCAAAAGAAAAACTTAAAAACAAAATAACATCACGTAATAATAAATTATGCTGGTAAATATCTATTAATTACAGGTTTGCTGTTTTGAGAACAAAGATTTACTTCGTATAAGTAATTCACGTTGCGATATCCTTGCATTTTCAAGCATACTGAGCTAATATTTTGCATTTTACAGGCATAATTAACTAAATACAATTTTGCATACGATTCGCTTGCAGGCCAGTCCGATAACTCTAGATATACTATATATAGAATTACCGTATTACTTATCCTCTTCGTGTCAAATTGGCAGAGTCTTTACATCTGCTAAATAGCAAAATTTAAAAGTTTTCACGCTCACAATTTTATGTAGCGATGAAATAGTTACAAACCGTTTGGGCGAAAATAAACTAACAGAATATTCGATCAGCTTGCTTCCGTAATTAACGGCGCATGCCTCCTTTCACGAAGGAAAAAAATAACTCTTTAACTTTCGGGAAAATTTAAGACATTTTTCAACTCACGCGAAAATAGATGAAAGCAGGGGAAAACATTATCAACTTGCAGAAATAGGAACAAAGTTTCCTAGTAACGAACTTATAATATGCTTCATGGCCCGAACAGTACTACATAATTATATTTTCGAGGTGAATAGAAGCTTAGATTGTAGGTTAAATTACCTCACGCCTCGTCAGAAAACGCACATTTCTACATTCCGAGGGCCTGTCGATAAAAAAAAATAAAACCATTTCCTCTATCATTTTTTTTTAAATTACATAGTGCAAATCGCCATATATGCGCGGAATGCCGATTATAAAACACGGAGCTCGAACCTGCAAAGATACATTTGCACGTTGGCGATGCTTAAGCCCAAGTCTGCCAGTGTATCATAATCATACAAACGATAAATGTTCGAAATGTCAGAAGCGAAAGCTAGCTACTACCTTATCTGTGTTCACTTTTAAAACAAAAATTTTGTGCACGCATAAATCGTTCGATTCCACCATCATGCCCAGGAAGAGTTCCGAACATTGCTAAAACGTTTGCACCCTGTCGGCCCCTCATGATATCACAAAAATACAAAATCTAAGCACATAGGTAAGTAATAAATGCGCGAAAAAATGTTTTAAATATACACAGGTTTACTTACGCACATGAGATCTTTGCATGCATAAAATCATCGGTCTGCAGGAGAGATAGCTGAGGTCAAAAGTCTTACTGCAATCTGCGAAATTATGTACATTTAGGCACATCAGTTCAGGCTCCAAGAGAAAACAGTACCCAAGTCAATGAACTCTTACACGACATAGCATAAGAGAGTGGCGCAGCGATGCAGCTGCTAGAGCGCTCGCAACTCATTATGAGCACACACACAGCATCCTTCCCCCAGTACACACAGTCGCGCAGAGGGTCAACCTCAAGGTCAGTTCAATCTTCTTACCGATGCTTCACCTCAACATCTCGAGCGACGTTCTATTCCCGAGGGGTCGCTCTCAGATTTTCACATGCAGGAATCGTGCTGGGCGATGTTGCTGGTCGTCATATTAACTTGGAGAAATCTCTTGTCCCTCGTCCTTGCATTTTGAAGCCATTCCATGAACACCTCGTTTAACCCTCATCGGCTCTTAACACCCTGATGTTTAATATTTCCCACAAATATTCCTCAAAAAATTTGCAAAAAACATTTCAATTTTTTTTTTTTTTTGTAATTCCCATTAAAATTGTTTAAAAAATTTTAAATAAACCTCTTAAGCAGACCTCGTTACATACCTCAAAAACATAATTCAAAAGCATACCTTAAATCCCTACCTCAAGCAATTGCCTCAAAAAACATACTTCATAAACAATATCTCAACCATATTCATCAAAAAGCATACATAAAATGATTAAAAACTGACATAGTTCGCAGTCGGCTACCGAGCCTTCCTCTGGTACTTCATATGTTTTAATCCTCAGCATTTTATTACAGTTTATACCACACCTCGTCTCACCCAAATTCGCCGTAACTAAACTCCAAATTATGTAGTTTTTGTTTTCAAAAATATATTTTTTTTGTGGGAATGAAGCAATTTCGCTTATTCTACAAGAATAACATATTTATTTAAGGGAAATAATTTATATGCTCTTCGAGCCAGAACACAGGAAAAAAAAGGCCCATGTAAAACTCGGTTCTAGCGTTTTCGTTATAACATATTCTCGCAGCACATTGCAACGGCACCCTGGGCGCGATGATATGACGGGAATGCATAATGTTAAAAAAAAAAATATGTTTCGGGACAGCGATTCGTGAACTCAGAAATATATCGACTCAGGAAATAATCAGCGAAATACAGTCTGGCCGGTAATATCTGTATGGTCGCAATGCTTGGCGTGACCGATATGTTCGGCATGTGAGGTGCGACTGGTATGAGCGGCATGGTTGACGTCGGTATGGGTATATGCTCGGCATGTCCGGCGCTGTGAGAACAGTAACTTTGCTCCGCGCCCTTTAACTTACCCCTTTATTTTACAGAATTTGGAAAAGTCATTCACCATTGGCTCCAAACGGGCTTGCGATTACTGTGGGAGTAGAGTAAGCGAAGTTAAGCTCCGCACCTCATTCATCACCAGAAAATGTGTAAATGTGGTTAACATTACAAATGCAGCGGCGATATACGTAAGACCTCTTTCCCTTGCATACATAATTGCGAACTTTCCTCGGTAAATTACCATCATATCCAATAGTCCTGTGGTTACAAAAAAATGTCAAGGTGAAAACCGGGAAGGAAAAAAAAAAAAGGAATTGAACTCCCAATTGAGGTTCTCATACCTTTTCTAATCAAAGCCGAGTAGGCCAGGCACCATTATGATTACCACAGCCAGCTACCTGGTAGATGCCGGGCCGAGTTGGTAAGTTGCCAAAAGACATTCCAAACAGGGGCTGTGGTGGCGCAGCTCTTAGAGTGCTCGTCGCACACCAAGAAGAACCGAGCTCAATTCTTGGAAGAGTCACCCCGATTTTCACATGTGGGAGCTGCGGTGTACGACGGTGATCGGTGGGTTCTCGCGAAATACTCCTGTGTCCCTCCCATACCCATAATTTAATAATTGAACTGTACGCAACCCACTTTACCCTAATAGACATCATGATTTCAGCTGTTAAGAACTGCCAAAATATCTTTCAATTAGCCAATCCACTCACATTTCCACCCCGAAAATGCATTTGAGTGGGTAGAATGATAACTGCGATATTTTCGTACCTTTAAAAAATTGATCGATATCGCCATCAACCGAATCTCAGGTTTAGCACGTGGGACTTGTGCCGTACGATGATGTTGACCGGCAGTTTTTTTTCTCGGGGAACTCGAATTTCCGCTCCCTCACCACCATTCTAGCATTTTGACAACACTCCAGTTACCCCATTTCAGCACTCCCATCCCTTTAGCTGGCCGGGAGTGCCAGGTATGTCTCTAGAGTTGGGCAGCTGGCTCCGCTTGGACACCAGTCTCCTCTCATAGCATCAGCAGACCCTGCCCCTGCCGTGGGCTGGAATTGCAAGGGGATTTCTTGTTTTCTCGAATAATGTGCTGGAAATTCAGTACCCCAACCAGTTTTTCTAGTGGTAAAGGTCGTGAATCGAGGAATTTTTTGCCCGAAAAGCAGTACGCTTATCACTCAGAATGGAGAAGTGGCTGTCCACAGGAATTTTTAACTGTTTAATTGAGCGAGAAATTGCACATGTATTACAAAACTTTTCAAAAGAAAAATGAAAATAGGAAACAAGAAAACATGGGAGCACCCGGAGAAAATCATCATATTCTGTTCGCTCCAGCACGAGCTTTTGCAGATATATGTATATAAATGGTTTTTAAACATAAAAATATATGATAGGGAAATACATAATAATATTTATGAATATATAAATTTAAGACATTTATCTTATATAGTTGTGCATGTTTTATATGCATATGGGCATATTAAAGAGTAATATACAACTATGCCAAGTGGTGTATCATNTATGGGCATATTAAAGAGTAATATACAACTATGCCAAGTGGTGTATCATACTGTATCAAACTTGTACAAATGTCTCTATGAATAGGCGACTATAGCTGCAGGTCCCTGCTGGTGTGAACTCAGTATGAGGGTTTTCTAAAGATTCTCTCGTGTTTTCTGATCCACTATTTTCATTTCAGGGTTGAAAATTTTTTTTATACATTTATATTTTCTCGCTGAATTAAACAGTTAAATTCTTCCTGTCGACACCCGCTCCTCCATTCCGAGTGATAAGCGTACTGATTCTTGGCCAACCAATTCCAAGATCAAGATCTCTCCAACTAGAAAATCTGAGGGGGTGAAAGAACTGCATTCTCAACAGACGATTCAAGAAAATAAAAAATCCTCTTGCAGTTGAAAACTAGGTCAAGGTCTGCAGATCCGATTAGAGAAGGCTGATGTCCAAGCAGAGTTATCAGCCCTGTTCTAGGGGCATGCTTGACAATCCCGTGCAGTTAGAGGAATAAGTCTCCTACTCTATCTTTCCATCTTGTTTATTCATGCTCTGGCATTCCAATTTTTTATTTCATGCTCTGTCATTTTGCGCAGTTATTTTTCAAGTTCTCTCATTTCTTCCAGTATCTCGCCTGCTCTATCCCTTGGTTTTCTCATATTCCTTCAGGACTCCAAGTTCTACCGTTCGCAGATAGGAGTGCTGGTATCGCCACAACAATCTTGTGTGTTGGTTCACTCGTCGATGGCAGGAGATGGTGGCGTCCATTTGAGTACCGTTGATGGCCGCTAGGGGCGGAGAAGGATAATGTCGAATTCCAGCACAAGGTGGGCTGGGACCCTCGCCCTTACGCACATTCGTTTTGGCACAGGTTAGCTGAAAATATTGCTGGTAGTCACGCGGTTTCGATCCGACCACTCTTCAGTTGCCAGTCCAACGTTTAGACTGCACAACCACCATCGCATGAGGAGTATTATGAGATGAAACAAAGTAAATGCTCACCAAATAATAAACTTGTNAGACTGCACAACCACCATCGCATGAGGAGTATTATGAGATGAAACAAAGTAAATGCTCACCAAATAATAAACTTGTCATCACGAAAAATAGGATTTTTAGTGTCGAATATATATATAAAAATACTGCATGCACCACGTGTTCTCACACACACTTTCATATGTTCAAAATTTATATACAGGATGATTCTAAAATCATGNAGACTGCACAACCACCATCGCATGAGGAGTATTATGAGATGAAACAAAGTAAATGCTCACCAAATAATAAACTTGTAATCACGAAAAATAGGATGTTTAGTGTCGAATATATATATAAAAAAACTGCATGCACCACGTGTTCTCACACACACTTTCATATGTTCAAAATTTATATACAGGATGATTCTAAAATCATGGGACAAACATTAAGGGGTGGTAGAGCTCACTAAAACAAACAATTATTGTATAGGAATATATGGGCGGAAGTGACGCGTTGAGGCACAAATACAAAAACATAACACATTAACGGAAACATAAAATGTTCATTAGCACTATACGTAACGAGTGATTCCGTACAGTAAATGTTAAAACAGTTGCTGGAAATGCATCCACCAACAGTCACGCATGCTTGGCGACCTCTACATATGGTGTGATTGACAGACAATGGTGGCGTGCGTGAAATACCCGGCATATTTGAATCTGTTCGCCAATCACTCCACCGACGCTACCATGCTTGCATTACTGTCGGTGGTAGCAATTTTAAACAATTATTATAAACATTGCTGTAAAAAGGCATTTAGCGGCGACGTTGTAAATAAACAATGTGTCGCATTTCGTGTGTTATTTTTGTGTTTGTGCCTCAACACGTCACTTCCGCCCATATATTCCTATACAATAATTGTTTGTTTTAGTGATCTCTACCACCCCTCAATGTTTGCCCCATGATTTTAGAATAATCCTGTATAAAAATTAATATCACTTGTACTCTGCCTATTTCAGTCCGCATGAGTGGTGGCAACTAATTAAAACTATATTCGCATGTGACATGCATCCATATACATATACACAGACAGGCAGCGACTTTAAATAAAATTATATATAAAAAATATTGTCATTCTATAATTCAGATAATAACATTTATATTTATGTATAAAATTTGGGTAGGTCACATCTCTATGTATAAGATATATGCATCCATACAGAGCCAATTGCGCAGTAATGTACATGTACGCCGATCATGCATGAGCGCACATACTTCTGTTATCTATAACTTGTATGTGTGGTACAGAGCGAAGACTGCCACGCGTGCGGTCCTACACATCACATTGCACACACTCATGAAACATTTTTTTTGTATCAACTAGTTGTGTGAGTAAAAAATGAATTACTAACTGGTTTGATTCTTTGTCTCGGCTGCTGCAGAAGAACACTATACAGAGGCAGTTGTGCAGCGATGTACATGTGAGCCAATAATGCGCGAGTTCACGCANTACAGAGCCAATTGCGCAGTAATGTACATGTACGCCGATCATGCATGAGCGCACATACTTCTGTTATCTATAACTTGTATGTGTGGTACAGAGCGAAGACTGCCACGCGTGCGGTCCTAGACATCACATTGCACACACTCATGAAACATTTTTTTTGTATCAACTAGTTGTGTGAGTAAAAAATGAACTACTAACTGGTTTGATTCTTTGTCTCGGCTGCTGCAGAAGAACACTATACAGAGGCAGTTGTGCAGCGATGTACATGTGAGCCAATAATGCGCGAGTTCACGCACTTCGGTTATGTGCAACTCGTCTGTGCGACACGGTCCTAGGCTGCACATCACGAAAGCCAGCTGTGCGAGCATAGACATCACAGCACTATAACAACTAGCTATGAGATTAAAACATACTCAGAAATTCAAGTGCGCCTCACATTCCACACGCATGTACCTACAAAAAAACCCTCGAGTCCTGTGGTCCCCCAGTCGTGGTACTCTGATAAAGCTTCCCATGAGAGCATTAGTTATAGCCATGAAGCCTGCCATGTACCCCAACCAAAATCACAGATTACAAGGAAATGCTCAGCTATAAATACCAATATGATGGTGGTGGCGGTGGTGGCGGTGGTGGCGGTGGTGGCGGAATGCAGCGGACCTTCACNATATGATGGTGGTGGCGGTGGTGGCGGTGGTGGCGGTGGTGGCGGAATGCAGCGGACCTTCACGCCATCAAAACACAGAGCCTCTCATTGCACAAAAAAAAATTCTGGGACACACACAGCTTCAAAAGCGCCCAACCCAACTCGCATATTTATCTCTCGAAAACATTATAGCACCGCCCTTTCAAGATTAAATCTTATGGGACACAGCCAAATATTTCCCACCAGAGCAGAAATGTAAATTCCCTGTATCGAGTCGTGTGAACGAACCCTCCCTTTACCAGACCACCAAATCACATCTCATTCTATATGCACTTGTCTGACTACAAGTATAGGAAATGACGAATATAAAAAAAAATTTGAAATACATTTTATTCAAATCCTCCTCTTTATAAAAACAGTATGGTACATAAAAATTCATAAATACAGCTATCTCTCTCTCTCTTGTAATGCAGCATCCAATTACCCATCGGTAATTTCAGAGCAGTGTATTCAACAGATATAAGCCAAGTCACTTTACAAGCAGTCGATCTACAGACCACCGAGGTACTTTTTCAACAAAACTGGTGTCNACAGATATAAGCCAAGTCACTTTACAAGCAGTCGATCTACAGACCACCGAGGTACTTTTTCAACAAAACTGGTGTCAGAGAATCTTGTTAGCTGTATCTCTTGATCGTAAAAACATCCTTGGAGAAAAGTGGCATCCAAGTCTTGAAGATAATAGTATATTTGGTTCGTAATGGTGAATCATGACAATCCTGTATGCTTCAGTTCTCCAATNCCAAGTCTTGAAGATAATAGTATATTTGGTTCGTAATGGTGAATCATGACAATCCTGTATGCTTCAGTTCTCCAATTCAGTCCATAACCTTTGCCAAACACGTCCTTGTCTCGCGAAATACGAACATAGTCACCGATGTCAACAGCCTAGTAAATAGTTTGCAGCAAAAAAATTATCCTTAATGTCCACAGGTATAATTTTTATAGTACGATGTACTTGGTGATTGTAGGACATCAGCAGACGAAGCAACATGTCTGGCTACTTGTAATTTCCCAAGACTAGAAAATTATCGCCACATTATAGTCTTCAAAGTCGGATTAAACCATTCCATAATTGATAACTTCATACTGCTATGGGTACTGTAATGTATCACTCCATGCTGTGTCATCAGCACCTTAAATGCAGGATTGAAGAATTCTCGCCCCATATCAGTCTGTAAATATTAGTGGCTGCTCTGTCTTGCAGAACAGTCTTCATTGCATTGTTACATCGTGGCCATATTTCCGACGAACTGACACAGTTCACACATACTTGATGTAACTATCTATGACTTACAATATATATCTGAAGCCCTTGTTAATATATGCGTATGGTATTATTTCAACTGTCGGCCAGGTATAGCTCTTTCAGCCCAAAGACTAGTATTTTCCTCCTTGAATAATTACAATGAACAGGCCTGTGGAGCTCGTCAGCGATCTGTGCACAAGAGAAGTTTTTTAAGTATATGTACCCACCTTCATGCAGTTCTTCTAAAATATTCACAACCTCGCTCGTGTGGGAATTAGTGACAACCTNAAGTATATGTACCCACCTTCATGCAGTTCTTCTAAAATATTCACAACCTCGCTCGTGTGGGAATTAGTGACAACCTGCTAAGATGCGATTAGCAGTTGTAGATGTGATATGAGCTCATTAGCTTCATTTCAATAAACATACTCAAGTCGACTGCTTCCATTCAGCTTCAATGTCAGAACAGAGCCATTCACTAAGCCGGCATCCAGAAACAAATCAGCAATAAGTGCGAGCTTGGGGTGTGTCTCGTCCTTATATGCATTGCTGGAAAAGTCATTGTAGACTAAATGTGCACTCCTAAGGGTAAGTAAGTGCTTGTATTGACGAAGAGCCTTGCGTGAGTACTGGCCAGGCTGAAGTTTAAATGACAATTCATAGAGGCTTGGAGATATGCGTATAGCTTTGTGACCAATCTGTATGAAATCGTTGGGTAGAAAAATAATTTGCTTGTTCCCCAAGAACCCTTTTTTATTTCGCCTATAAAAACCATGCATTTCATCATTAAAACTTTCTGTGTATGCTGTCAGGTAATTACGATCGGTTGTGTTGCGCAAATAAGCTTTGTATTTTATACATTTCCAAGCGGCCAAGGGCAAATCATCTTCATTAGCTGCAATATCTTCTGGACGTAACTTGTGCTTCCTGTCGCCCCTGTGTTCATTTCAGGAGGGGGAACAGTTTGTTGTAAATTATCTGGTGGAGATGTGATCGGCGAGAACACATCTTACAAAGNTTCATTTCAGGAGGGGGAACAGTTTGTTGTAAATTATCTGGTGGAGATGTGATCGGCGAGAACACATCTTACAAAGTAGCATCACACTCCATGTGTGCACACTTAGCCATTAAATACTTACGTCACACACTTATAATTATGAGGGTAAATCCTCGGCAGCAGTATTCATTGTAATAGACCATCGATAAGGATGTACATAGTATAAATAACACACACAATAGCCTTTAGGTGCGACCTCGTTGTGCTGGTCGGATTGGGCTCGTGACAGCTTCTTCTATCGGTCTGAGTAGGTTCATGAAATATACTTCAGACCTGCTGATACAGTGGGTTAGGGAGTCCCGAATATGCTCGCAATTAAACCACAATTTGTCGTTGGAATTCGTAACGGACAAGGCACAAACAATTCTGGTTAACAACCGGTCTTCCAAAGCCTCGAACTGACAACCGAAAGCAGAGTTTTCTCACCGTCTCATTCAATGCGCTAACTTGACTGTCAAATTTAGCACACAACACAGCTATCCAGACGAGGCGATTGTCCTTAATCATGAGCTTTTTGTCTAAGGAAGAGAGTTTGTCTACACACTCCATCAATGCTTCCAGTTCCATATATGTTATTGCAGCCAACACTTGATGAACCTTTCTACCAAATCGCTCCACCAAACCATTGTGTTTCGACTCTAAAGTGGTGAGCCGGTTCATTCCAGACATCAGTGTGTGAAGATAAACCTCAGACTTAGTGCTAGATGAGTGCAGTACCACTGTGATGCTGTGGACAAATGATGCATTAGCCACATCACCATTATGTTTCGGTCCTCTAATAATCTTGACTCACTTTCCTCCGATACAGCAGTTGCCATCGTCAGTAGATATAACACAACTATCAGATGCATGCTTCAGGCCACAATGACCAAACTTGGATATGGTGTAACTCATCGTTCACCGATGTGCAATAATCAACTTATCTAATCCCCTATGGTACCTGCCCTTATGAAGCAGGAAATCCTTAACTATTACAAGGTAAACATGAGGCTCTCACCAGCAACATGAGCACATACCTTTAAACCAGTCAGAAGGTATATATTTATTAACATGGTCGGATTAAACATGTTGTAAATTCAAGTCATACATGTAGAATTGAACGAATAAATTTGCATTGTCGTGTAGGAGTTGTTTAGTCATGTGTAAATGAATATGACACAGGTAAATCAAACTCACCGCTACATGACGTCCCATGCTGAAATACTGCTGCATGGTCGACTGCTTCTCACATGCGACGTCGTCGAAAACAAACACAGAGTTTGACACAGCAACACTTGGCAGCAAAACTTCTTCATTGTCACTAGATGGAAAATTTTATAGGCAATCTACAGCTTAAAGTATTTGTGCTAGTCGTAGGTACTTTGCCTGTTGTAGTGATTTAGAGTATAGGTAAACATTATCGAACCAAAGACCATTGAATTTCACCAACAAGATAAAAAGTACACAGATATTTCCAGAGTTGCTTGGTACTGCTATGATACCTCGCAGAGTGTTTCTCAGCAGCTTTCCATGATGTGATTCGTGGGAGATAGTTTCGTCATTAGTGGTGATGCAAACAGGAAGCATGGTGGTCTATGGCACGATCTCCATTGAACTGATACNGAGATAGTTTCGTCATTAGTGGTGATGCAAACAGGAAGCATGGTGGTCTATGGCACGATCTCCATTGAACTGATACCTGAGCAGGTACTACTGGCATCACAACAATGTTCGAGGCGGTGGTACGTCATGTGCTCGTAGCGACAAGTGACCGTACGTTTTTAAAACACGCCCCAGGTAAAGGCAGTGGCCAACAGCGGGCCAGTTGCTTTCCCTGTGTGCATTTCTCTTGACCAATCCAGGGAGTTTTTTTAAATTAATGGCTGGGAGGAAATGGTTTCTTATATTTTTTGACCAATGCGAATGAAAGTCTCAGGGCCTCCCCTTAACTAAAGGGGCATTCAGAATAGAAGAAAAGATGCCTAAACGCCAAAAGAACCGCTCGCGTCACCTGACTGTATCGTACCGTTGCTGGAAGCGTAATGTGACCGTACTGCCGCCTGGCCGTACTGGACACGTCATACACAGCAGTGTCTGGTGAGAGGAGAAAGGAAGAGGTTCCAGGAATAGAAAATGCACTGGGAAAGCAAAAGGGGCTTATTTGCGGTGGGCACTCTGTTAGAGACAGCTCAATATTATTTTTATTTGTATAATTTTTCTGTCAGCATAATTTATATTTACAATACCTGAGGACCGGTGTGATTCAACACATGTCGTTAAGGAATACTTTCACGTTTTCGTTTTAATAATGTCATGACATACTCAATGTCATGGCTACTAGTATACTTATTATTTTATTCATAAATAACGATGTAGGCATTTTTTGCGAAACTTAAGCATTTAAAAATGATCTGCCTAATTTATTTTAATGGTTTGAAAGCAATAACTGAAAAAACAAAACATAGATACAAGTTGGAAAAATAGGGGAATAATTTAGTAACAATTCTAGCTCATCACTTACTTGGTAACAATGTTTTATCCTGCTAGATCTTGGCAAGCTGTTGTTATGGACTGTTTGAACTGGAGCAAAAATATTGTGGCCTGTTTGACTCTAATATTTATACAATTTTATTTTATTATTTTTCATGGTCGAAATAGTTTGGTAAAATGTTAACACTGGAATTAACAGACCGAAAAGGGTTTTAAAATTTAATTCCAAGCATTCATTAAAAAAAAAANGTAAAATGTTAACACTGGAATTAACAGACCGAAAAGGGTTTTAAAATTTAATTCCAAGCATTCATTAAAAAAAAAAACGAAAACACCGGATTTTTTTGTATAAATCTATTTATTTATATGCACAAATATTTCTGTTGAATTCNAAAAAAAAAAACGAAAACACCGGATTTTTTTGTATAAATCTATTTATTTATATGCACAAATATTTCTGTTGAATTCCCTAAGAAATAAATTAAATTAACTTTTTATTGTTGTTGATTAACCCAGAGGCAGTTCGTGAGGCGCTTTGTTATGAAACTTACAATTTTGGGATTGAAGCTGGAAAATTGGCTGCAAGTATGGGCTGAGCGAACTCGGCAACGATGTTCGCTAATCTGACACGAGAATATACACATCTCAGTTATGATAATTTGACACACAGACACTTGAACACTTTTAAGTATGAAAATCTTCCGATGTTATGTCCCAATACTACCTGCATTATGTGGCTCAATTCTGTATCATATTGAGACACGCTTTTGAAGTATTGTGCGACCNCCTGCATTATGTGGCTCAATTCTGTATCATATTGAGACACGCTTTTGAAGTATTGTGCGACCTGTTGTTATAAGAAGCAATATCAAGTAGCCTAAATGTGGACTTATTATGTGGTACAGGCATGTCTGATCTGTTACTGTACTGTCCGAAGAAAATATATTTTCTAGTATCTTAACAATGGGAAATCTGCTATAGACAAGTCACATTTGAAATATTTTATCACAGCAAATCTCTAATTTCCGCCAATGTTTAAATATTAAATAGATTCTACAATAAGGTAACTGAGTGATGCCTATTTTACTCCAGTAAGGCTTCTTATATTTTTCAAAATAGTTCCTCTACTTGTATGCGTATTGATTTTAATATTTCAATGAGCTGCATAAATTGCTTTGATAGTTTTTAAGCAAACGTTTATTAATGTTAGCATTACAGGCACATTCTCGACTACCTGCTAGCGGTGATCAGGTGTTACGCATGAACGTACCTTGTCTCAGNTGTTAGCATTACAGGCACATTCTCGACTACCTGCTAGCGGTGATCAGGTGTTACGCATGAACGTACCTTGTCTCAGTTATTGTTTGATATATTTGCAAATGGTTTAATACAACATTCTGTGAATGCAAATGCCTGGAAACATGCAAGATGACATTGATGCTATACAACTTTGGTGTGTAATTAATAACATGAAATGAATCCCAGTAATAATTCAATTAAAATCTTTCACACGAAAACTATTTTTATCGTGTATAAATATTACATCAATAATAAACTCATCAAACAACGAAAGTTGTGTTTAGGATCATGGTTTTTTTATGAGATTCAAAGTTATATTTCCACAATCACGTGTGTATGTTATATATATCATACTTAATATCTACACAACTCCTTATGCATCCATGTGTGAGTCAATATTATACTTGTACGTTAGGGTGTCCCTTATATAGCAAAAAAAAAAAAAATTATTTGATAACGCATAACCCCTATATTTTTTGGAACCACCATGGCTTACTCAGATACATTTCGCCCTTGTACAATGACTTTAACCTGTGTCGACTAAGCCCCGAAGTTTTTAAAAATAGTATTTTTTTTACTCCTCCGCGATATGTGGCTAGATCTTAGCACAATTTTATTTTTAGGTATAATATGAAACTAAAACGACAATGAACACTAGATAAGTATATTAGACATCAAAAAATTAATGTTGATAATTTCTTTGTAAAGTCTCCTTTTTACAGTCACGATACAGTTTTCTGTGTTTTTTAACACAGCGTAAAAGGTACTGCTTCTGTTCTTTCTTCTTTGATTAGCTCACGGTAGTCATCTCTCACAATAGGTTTTTGCAATTCATGGTTGTAAAACATTCCTAATTGATCAATTTGCTCTTTATTGAAATGTTATCTCACAAAATCTGAGTATATATGTATGTTAGTGTAATCAATGTTGTTCCAATCAACTCTGAACTTTTTAAATAGCGGAATATCAGGGCTGTTATTAACTTGGTGTATTTTAGCTTCAAACACACTTTTTAGGACTAGTTAATAAATATTATGGCGACAAACGAACAGTACCAGCTCTCTTTCAAGCTTTTGTTCTAACAGAGCGCAAGCTCCATTTAAGCGACCGGTATTAGACGCTGTGGTATCACAGAACATTATTTGCACCTGGTCATCGAGGTTCCAATCATAAAGGGCCTCCAAAACGGCTTCGGCTTGGACTTTTCCAGTAGAACTATCCAGTTTTGGCACAGCAAGAAGTTGTTCCTTTTCTTCTCATGAAATCAGGACTGGAAGACGCTCTTCTTCAGAACTCCTGACATCCAAGCCGGATAATAATTTGCCATCCCAATGAACGGTCACTACATCAGGAACACCATCTTGAAAATCAGTGTTTATAGCTTCGGTTTTTGCCTTCCTCGTCTAAAACTGAAACATTTGAAATTATGATTTGCTAATTGTATATTCGTCGATGCTGAGACCTAGCGCTTCCACAGTAGCCTGAAAAATATAGACGGAGTCCCTATTGCTCAACTAGCATCTGTCGAAAGCCACTATCAGTTTCGGCGAGACAAAATCCGTTCTTCCTCTTTTTCCAGTCGTTTCAGCCGCTACAGCTTTTGATGTCTCAGGCAAAGACTCTTTGTCAGATCTGAGAAAACTACCATGTATTTCTTGATGCGATAACTCGTGCGATATAGAAGAAGTACATGCAGCTAGTTTTTTTTTTCTTCTTCCACTTTTCGTTGCCTTAGGTATATTTTGAAACTTGTATGAAATGTTCCGATGCAAGTCGGCACGGGTTGTAGTACTCCAAATGAGTTGAAATTTGCTGTGCAAGTATTTTATAGTAAAACGTCAAAAATAGGCCATATGCGTAAAAAAATTTACTAGTTAAAAAAAACGGAACGCCCTGTTGTACGTACCAAATTACAATATAAAGTTCTGTATTATGTGTCGCCACTACAGAAACACACTCGAATTGACTTGGACATTTACAAATTAAATTATTCATAAAATATTACAGGGCAATGATTTTTTTTTTCAGTTGTAGTCAAATTTTTACTAAATATAAAACACGTTTTTTGAAGAAAAGACTAACAGTACTAGATAAATTTTTCATATAAGGAGTAATTTTTCTGTTTTGAGCTATAATATGATTAACAAGCAGGAAAAACAGTCAGCACGTTCATATAGGTGAACTACTGCGCCCAGAAACTGAGGGCGGCAAAACGGTCAACGGAATAATTAACATTATTTACAGTTTGGTTATACAAATTTATAAAAGTCATATAACTCCTCTGATCATCACAAAGTTAATTTAAGGTAAATAACCATTTATGTTGTCTAGTATCATATTTATTGCAATCTATCATTGGTGGCGTTTAATATTGCAGGAAAAGCTTACCTGGTATGTATTTGAATAGTGTGTAAAGCTGAAAAACTGCTGACTCGTGAAGACTACAAAGGCTGTTAATGTTACTGAGACGTATAGTGAGATACAAGATGCTGCAAGAAAGGTGTCTCAGAAAGTAAAATCACAGGACGTTTTAGTTTACCTTTGTAAGTCCATCTTACAAGTTAATGTGGCTTATTTATTTATTCATTTGGAATTTTGCTGCTGAATATGCATGTATCTGTAGATACCGGTGAGTCATGGGTGCCGGCAGCAGGTTGCAAGGGGGTGCACTTGCACCCCCTGTCAGGAAAGAAAATACATAGAAAAAATTACATTTTTTTTTTTAGTTACTGTTTGAATAAAAATTGAAGGCGTCTAGGTTGCTGTCCAAATTTGTTCATCACCTTGTCAATAAATTCAGTATCCTCCTTTAATCTTTTCCTGTGAACACTGAACATGCACAGGCCGCTTAGTCTCGCGTCTCCCATCGTTGAGCGATTCCACGTCTTGACACGTCGTAACGTGCTAAATGTACGTTCAATGCTACATGTTGTTGCTGGAATAGTTAAACCAATTTTGATTGCCTCACATACCGCTGGGTAAAACGGAGTGGCTTGAGCAATTACATCTGCGTATTCAACAACAGATTCATTAAAAACCGCATTATTTGCTTCATTTGTCTTCATCATCTCGTACCATGTGGTACGAGATGATGAAGACAATAAAATTATGTGGAAGACCTCCGTAGAGGTTCTGTATATCTTCTTCTATCGCTAAAAATGCTGATTTGTCTAATTTTCTGATATTTTCTGGGTGAAGCTGTATATGCGAAAATGCTTTCTTGTTTATTGAAGAAAATCGATTTTTTGTGAAGAAATAATAGAATCTAAGTATGGGATAAATATAGATATTCTGAAAAATTCTTCCATATTTTCAAATGGTAGATTTGATCTGTAAGTCTGTTTTGCCACTACTCGAGGACGCTTAAATTCAACATCAAATTTTTCGCAAATTTTTTGAGCTTTCTCGAAAATGACCGCAAACTCCGTAGAGGCATTACCGCGGTGAGATTGAAGCACTTCAGTTAATTAATTACATGATCATGTATTTCCTTAATATTCAAATTCACTTTTTGTAATTGATTGCACACGGGTTCAAGTTTGGCAGAATAGGCAGCAATTACTAAAAGTGTCACAATGTATGTTGGAGTAGATGCAGTCGTGTAGAGCTGATACGCTTTGGTTTTCGTTGTAGAGTTCGGCGCGTCCTGCGAAAGTTCTTCTAAAACTTGTACAATAATCAGAAAGTTTTCAGAAAATTTTCTGATACTTTTGTACTTTGCTGTCCAACGCGTTTCACAAAATAGAGGTATATTTATTCCGCGGCAACGTACTCTCTCTAAAAAAATTTATAATTACCTTTGTAGTCCCAGCAGTATTTCTCACTTCACTGACAGTATTCAGGTCATTAATGACAAGATTCAATACATGGCTTGCACAGTGGA
>NQII01001195.1:205333-217144 GCA_002778355.1 Clitarchus hookeri | reverse complement strand
TTGCCTGAAGTCAAAATATACGCACCGAGAAATAGCTGACAGAGTAAGCTATGGAAAGGGTGTCACCTCCCCCCCCCAAACTTCATGAACCAGACCACGTTTTTTTAAAGGCATTGTTCTGCTTCCTACCACCTCACCCCCTCNTCCCCCCCCCAAACTTCATGAACCAGACCACGTTTTTTTAAAGGCATTGTTCTGCTTCCTACCACCTCACCCCCTCCCCCAACAAGGCGATACGTGCCGACAATTAGGGAGAGAAGCTAGAGAGTATATAAGCCTCCTTGTGGGGAGGTGCGCATTAGTGTATTACTACCGTGCAGAGAGGTTAGATCAGTAGACCATCGAGCAGTCAGTTGAATATCGCCACGCAGAGAGAGGGAACAGCCGCGCCAGTGCGGCCGGGGGCACATCGGGCCTCCGGCGGCAACAGTACCTCAGTATGTCAGTACGTCAGGAGAACAGCAGTCCAGTGAGACGGCAGCAAATGCAGGCCTTTGTCAAGGCCGCCCAAATCGCCAGAGCTCACCCAATGCAGACACATACCAGCATCAACAGCAGAGTTAAGTATCAAGTCACCGTCCAGAGAAGCCCCCCTCCACCACGAAGTCGCCCCAGTTAATACGAGTAGCCAAATTAGAGTACCACACCTCGGAAGTGTTGCTAAATGTTTATTTTGTTCAAACTCGAGACAATATAATTATCCAGTTAAGTGAAACATCAAAATACTACCTTATTATAATACCCTCAATGTTCTAGGCACCTTATAGTTTATGCCTGGAGGAATTAACTAAGACCCTATGAACCACTCTTGTGTGCCACAGGTGGGGAGTAGCGTCAAGCTAAATAGTCACGAACAATGTGGGGCCTAGATAAGCCCGCGTCAGTTAAGTTGGCTTTCCCAACTGTGGGGCCCAACCCCATCAACCTATGTGGATCTACCATTGCAGCACACCCGTCGTATCCTTGGCCAACAAGTTCATTTAAATCAAAATAATAATCTTGCAGGAAGCGAATAATAGTTTCCGAAATGGCTTTTGCATTCAAATCTTGTACCGGTACATTTCCGAGGAATTCTTCACAAATTATTGGTTTTTTATCATCTTTATCATAACGTAGATAGCGAACACCAATCGATAATTGCTCTGTGCCACTAATATCAGCAGTCTCATCAGCCAAAACCGAAAAAGCCGAAGCATGTTTCACCTTCTCAATTATTTTGCTTTTCAGAACATCGGAACAAATTTCAATGAATTCGTTTTGAATTTGATGCGATATGTATAAGGAATTTTTTGCTCCTGATTCTAAATGATTCTTCAAAATCTCGACTCCCGAGTCAACTCGAAAATGTAGCAGGTCTGTAAAAACAGAACCCTTGTCCCCTTTCCAAGAGGGGGAAGGTCATGTCGCCCGCAAAATGAAATTGTTGATACGATAGACCAAAGTTTTAAACGATTTTCTTCAACTTCCTTGTGATATTCCGTATTTAAAGATTCATGAACGCTTAGTCCTTTTCTATCCATGATCTTTTCAAATGAATTTGACGAAGCCAGTGTGTCACAATGCCACTTACTTGTCGCATGAGACTGTGCAGCTTCATGAAACTTTTGATATTTGAGGCAAGGAGAAACTATAAACTGATCTTGTAGACCGCGCCGCACTGGAGGCCGAAATAAAACACATATTCTACACAGAGGTCCCTTTGCTATAGCTGAGTAGGCTAACCACGGATATGTTGTAAGCCATTCATGTCGGAAAGCTCGTTTAGCATCAAGGTTAACGTCATTTTTAAAATGGTAAGTTTTACTAGGGTTCCACGGATGTCTTAGTAATTTCAAAGGTAAATCATCATTGACTTGATAACCGAGGTCCAAACACAACCCAATATCCAATAATGAATTAGTTGTGCTTCTGCTAGAAAAATCGAGCGATGCATCTGCTTGAAAATCTTTACGCGCAGAGCTGGTACCTTTAAGCAAAAGGGATTCTTATATAATAAATAAACTAAGCAATTAACGCATTCAGAAAAAATAATCGAAAATATTTCATGAAATGATATGATGTATACTTTACAAATTTTTGTGATAGCAAACAGTTGACATTTAAGTAGTGATTTAAAAATTTTAATTAATTTATAAAGATTTAAATTTTTTATGTATATTTTTATAACTTTTGTACATAATCATTCTAGAGAAAATTATTCAAGAGTTTAAATAATGAATGATAAGTTGCAAATTTAGTTGCGACTTTTTTTTACTATGTTTTATGGGTACTGGTTACTATTTTTTTTTCTTTCAGTGTAGTATAACCAAAATGTGAAGTATTTTATATTATTATTTCGTTGTTTTTGAGTATTATTTTCCTCTGTATGCGGATAATAAACAATAAATTAAATCATTTGGGTAGAAACACCAACACAATATACCTGGACTATCTAGTCTATCTGTATCCGACCTGGATGTCTTAATATGAGGTGAATCACCTTCATCAGAATGATGATTACATTTTTTACACAAAAAAGTCTTTGGTCACTTATAACTTGAAAAAAAATTAATAAGCTACACAACAAATTACCTAAAAAGGACTCTACATAGAGTCGCTGTCTAAACAGATTTATTACAGACAACTGATTTGCGCACTATCGACAACTACAATTATTAATAGGTACAATTAGAACAGCGTGAACTGACGTGGTCGCAGGCGGGAAATTCCCCGCATCCATCGCGCGGCAGCGGGGATTCCCCGAACAATAATGCCAACCATCGACTACAGAGATTAATTATATTTTCGATGAGCGAAATATATTCAATCAAATACCCGCGCGATTTGAATTTGACATTACATTTATCTACATAATAAACATGTTTAATTCTATATTTTATATAAGTTAATAGTATAATGTGTAGATGCAGATGCACCTCCCTGAAAGTAATCCTGGCGGCGTCCATGCGGTGAGCAGAGTTTTTCTGAGGCACAGTTGACTGAAACATGCATCGGCTCGTCTATTAAAAAAGGAGAATAGTAGGATTATCAACTTATCTTTATAGACAAAACCACTCCCTTAGTGAACAAATTTGAACTTCTACAAAGGTGTAGGGAAAATATTAATTAATTAAAACCTTAGCAATTTTATTGTTGGTTCTACTACACTGTGTTAATATTCTCGCATGTATCACGCTTTTACGAACTATTGTTCAAAATTTGCACGCCAGTAAGATTATACGATTTACTGCATAACTGATTTGATTATATTTTATTTTATTTAGAACAATGTAACTGATTTTTATTTTAAATGTTTAGAAAGTATACAGCTAAATCTAAAAAAAGTTCGTTAGTGAGACTTTTGACTATTAGTGTAAATGAGTGTTACCGGAGACGAATTAAAAAAAAAAAAACGCTAACGGGAAGGGGGAGATGCGTCTTTCACTTATGACACGAAGTTACTTTGCACCAGCCCTGGCAGACAGTGATGACAGTTACAAACTACAATGAATTATGAATGATTATGTTGTGTAAGTTTTGCGCTAATAAGAAATCTATAAGTGTTATCTTGGTAATAACTGCCTGGAACATCCGTGAAGCCTCTGTAAATTTTCTAATTTAATTTATAAAACCTATCAAATTAAGCTACATGTCTCCGGTACATCTAACCGTAATTAAGTATTATTTTCTCTGTGCGTTATTTATGTATCTCCTAACCATGTTTGGAAATCATGTTTCGGTAGTATGTAATTATTGTAGTAATCGGATAGCAAAGTTAGTTTAGAGAAATTATTACTGTTTAAAATGTTGTTACACCAAGTAATTAAACATGCTGTGTCGCTCACAGCTGCCCGGTAATTGGAAGATCACGAACTTCTCTTACTCAAGGGTAATTTTCGATAATGTTCTTTAGTCTACAATATGTTTTTACTTATATATTGCCTTAATTTAATAATACGGTTTACAGCAAATTCTACATTTTGTAATTTACATTTTATTCTATTTCACAAACGAGTGCATCTTTCTGTCAGCCATTGTCTAGTTATGTATCATAAATGATATTAACAACATTCCACCTAGAACAACTAAAATCTGCCGATGCACATCACCTTAGCTGCATTAAATATAGTTCCTTGAAACATTTTACAGGCTAAAAACGGTAACATACACTACTTCTAAAGGCATGTCACCAGTAATAACGACCTCCTTCCAAATTCCTGGCCTAATGTTAAACAATTTTCCGCCAACGTTACGTCATCGCATAAAGAACTCGTGATCTTGGCCTCGTTGTAGTCAGTGCAAAAGATTGGTCGAAAGTAAAATGACGCAGGCGCCACACAGATGCTACTTCTTGTTTGCTCATACTGCGCGTTGTAGAGGTATCGGAATGTGGCCAGTTGAGTAAGCTTGTTGCGAAGCACAACAATGGGAGCCATTCCGGCTGTGGTACGGTAACGGGACTCCATGTGTGAGGGTTTTCATGTAGGAAATTTACGAATTGCTGTATTATATCAAGAAAACAAAAACATTTCGTATGGACATATTGACAACAATCCACACCCCCCCTCCCTAATCAAAACACACCATGTATTAAATGTTTGATTATGTCTTTCAAAACATTCAAAATAAAAACTAATTTTTTTCTATATTTTAAGTTTTAAGTAAGCGAGGTTGCAATCCCGAACTGATCATAAGGCCCTTTTCTTTTATTTCTTAGTGCCTTACGGAAGCTTCAAGAAGTATCTCGCAGGTGTATATATGTTATATTTTCAGCGTTACATGTGGAGTGTATTAATTTTCAGACAATTTACACATTCTTCAACAAACACAACCTCTGCTTTTATTGTACAGTACTGACCCACAAAGTTGCTAGAATAGGATCAAATATTTTGTCTTGTACAGTCTTGTGGTTCATTCTCTTATTTGGTTGTATTTTTATTTAACTACAAATTAAGTAATAAATTCTTTCAATTCACATTAAAATACTTTTGAACCAGGCAGGTGCTATTTTTCAATCTGCGAGAAAATGTCAACTCCATATTAAAATGTCTTCAGGCTTATTTCAAATCCACGAAAGAATGAAAATGTTTCATCTGCTACAGTAACTTATTTGGTGTTGAGGGATGGCTATGTCGGAAATTTTATTGGTTGGAAACATACATTTATACATTGTCTACGTACGTATAGATGCTGTACATTGTCTACGTACGTATAATACTGGTATAGCGCACACCTGACACACACAACAATACACATACCACATAAGACTACCCCTTTAAGAAGAGTAAAATATGCGAAGAAAATTAACATGCGATAAAAATAATGACTTCTTCTTACGCGTTACATAACTGAAGATCACTTTGAGTTTATGCGTTTCTCGTGATCAATCAATGCCTCTCTCACTTGTAATACCAAGCGTTCTCGAGCACGTATTACTTACCATAGGCCAAAGCNCTATACAGTGAAAATGTAAATTAGTTGGTCCATAAGAGTCGCCTAATTTAAGTAAAAATTTTCATTTTCTGTCAACAAAAGTTTTGTAAGGCTGTTTGTTCTTTAAACCTTTTACGTAAAACACCTCTTGATTTTCATGTAATGCAAGAGTAACTTACTGCACAAATATGTAAAAATATTTGAAAGAAACAACCTGTTACTTGTTTCTTTGAAACCAAACTTTCATATTAAAGTCTAACGTATTTTCTGAGGTATAACAGCTCCATTTGCACTTAAGCCAATATGTGAATTATAAATTATAAGCCATTACATTAGTTATTTGTTACTATTCCCGGGGCAAAAAAATTATTTTTTTTATATGAGAGGTAAACAAAAAATACGCAGAATACTATTTAATAATGTGTTTTTTGTTTAGTGGCGAATCTAAGGCAGCAGCCTTGTCTTGCACATTTATAGACACTAATATAAACTATCGATTTAAAGTACACAGAGAAAAACAGAATTTTACTTAGACTAAATGCAATATAAACAGCTCCAGAAGTTTATAGTGATAAATTTATTAAAACTTTATTATAACGGCATTCGTTCCTGTTTGCTCAACAGCAACTTGCTTGCCGTTTGACACATTAGAATTTCGGTCAAACAACTCAATCAGTGGATATAAACAAATGTACATTTTTATTGCCATAATTTTATATACAAGTAAAAATAGCGAATATTAAATGCTCCCAACCGATGTAATCAATACTGAAAGGTTTACAAAAAATGCATTATTAGCTTTTCCAATGTGTCTATCTTCCATACTGGCATGTGTGTTGTCATACACATGGGAGGAATACTGCTAACCCAAGACCATGAGAGGAGAAGGTTGGGAGTGATGGGCAAAATCGAATGAAAACAATTCGAGAATTCGATTATTGTGAAATAATCTAATTCTCGATTTTTGTGTGCTGAATTCTAATGAATCATTCGGTTTGTATTTTTCCTCCTCAACAACAGATGGCACTAAAAGCACATAGCTATTTACGTATATTTCAGATTTTTGTCTGCTGAATTCGAATAAATCATTCGTTTTGAATGTTTTCTTCTCGACATCAGATGGCAGTAAAAGCACATAGTTATTTACGTATATTTTTCACGTCGTTAAGAAACGAGATGCAACTGTAAGCGATCTTTGCAATCAAATTTAAACATACCTATATTTTGCCTTTCGTTTGTAAACACAGTTTATTTCAAAAATAATGTTGTGCTAATACTTGATACCACTCTGCCAAAAAATAAGCATGATAACATGTCATGTATCCCGGTGTCATGTATCCCGGTGTCATGTATCCCGGTGTGTTTATCCAGCTTTGTTACGAAAAGAAATGCAAATAAATAAAGGTTTTTTATCGATTAGTAGAAGTACGTTACAATTTTCGTGCTGAAAATATTGGTAAACTTAAGTGAAGCGAAATTTTAACCAACATTCACTTCGTTAAAATANTGTTTATCCAGCTTTGTTACGAAAAGAAATGCAAATAAATAAAGGTTTTTAATCGATTAGTAGAAGTACATTACAATTTTCGTGCTGAAAATATTGGTAAACTTAAGTGAAGCGAAATTTTAACCAACATTCACTTCGTTAAAATAAAGTATCATTCGCTTCAGTAAAGTGAATGTTCGTTGTCTGTTTATTCGCTTCCAAAGGGTGAATGTTTCATTCGCTTCAGTAAAGTGAATTTTCGTTGTCTGTTTATTCGTTTCCAAAGAGTGAATGTTTCATTCGCTTCAATAAAGTGAATGTTCGTTGTCTGTTTATTCGCTTCCAAAGAGTGAATGTTTCGTTATTGTCCAAATGAATGTTGACATTGCAGAAACATATACGGCAATGATTCGGTTTCACTCAAAATCAAATACAGCAATTATTTTCAGTTTTGTAACTTATTTATTAAATACACATCATTTTTGATTCAACAAAATACTTGATAATATTTATATTGCAATGCAGTGAAAACAGATTCAGGTTTCTAGAGTAGCGACTTTTCTGTAAAAAAAAACCCGGAAAGTGGTATATTTCCACTCTACTAATTATGCAGAACACGAATATATGTACTAGGAGAAATTCCGTATAACTAATTTCGTAATATGTGCCCACCTAACATAATTGAACCTAACCCCATGATGAGTGAATCACTATTTTACATTTTCAATCTTACCTAGGATTGTAGGGTTTTAAACTAGCCTAGGATTGTAGGGTTTTAAACCAACCTACGATTGTACGGTTTTAAACTAACCTAGAATTGTTGGCTTTTAATATAACCTAGGATTGTAAGGTGTTAATCTAACCTAGGATTGAATTCGTTTCATTATCACCTTCTACTTTATATAGTAATGTATTTGACATCTAAACAGAAGGATGTAATTTGTTTAAATGTGTTTGTAAATTCGAAGTATTACTAAAAAACTTCAAGTTCTCTCTGCATATTTGACAAATCACACAAGTTGAATCCAAGTTCTTAACAAAATAGTTTCACACAACAGAACTGTTTCTGCGATTCATATTGTTTATATTGTTTTATCAAAAACAAATATTATACAGTCAGAAAAATATATGAAAATGTCACACTATATAAATAACTTTAAGAATTTTAAATGCTACCTTTTTAGTACAAAAATCACAACGTCTTTATAAACACAAGGGCCATCACTTATGCAAAACAACGCCTTTCATTAATTCGCTTTAAGAATGTGCTTTTCAACTGTTAACATGCAGTAGCAAGAAAGTTCATTCGTTTATACGAAAGAGCGAATTGAGAAAAATACAGAATGTTTGAAATCCGAATGATTCATTCGATTTCAAACGAGACTATTCGAATGAAAATCGATTTCGAGAATAATTCGATTTTGCNGAAATCCGAATGATTCATTCGATTTCAAACGAGACTATTCGAATGAAAATCGATTTCGAGAATAATTCGATTTTGCTCCTCACTAGGTTGGGCCGTCTGGCCTGTTTTGAGTAACGGTACTCCGGAGGGTGGCACGTGACGTCACTGCGGTAGNCCTCACTAGGTTGGGCCGTCTGGCCTGTTTTGAGTAACGGTACTCCGGAGGGTGGCACGTGACGTCACTGCGGTAGAGCGCTCCCCTGAGTCTAGGGCCGCCTGTCTGTCATTTATTGCTAGTTTCGGATTGTGGTTTAACCCAACCTGAGGCCCAATTATTGAAACTATCGGAATTATTCCTCTAGAGCAGTGATTCGCAAAGTTCTATGAACCGCGACCCATTAAAAAATAGCCAAAGTTCATTACCCACTTTAATGCCCTTTGCGAGAAACGTACCGTTTCGCTGTTCCATCATGTTCGCATTGTATTTGTTACGTAGCGTAAGGAATTGAAGGGTAGTAGGATTAATAAAATAGTTAAAAAAGTTGAAGTATTAAAAAACAATTTTAATGAAAATGATACCTAATCAAACGGCATTTTACAATTACTAATTTAGTTTAAAAATCATTTTGTTTGTAATAAATGAGATTTTTCAATGTGAAGGACGCATTCACTGCGTACTCTGCGTAGTATTTAANAAATCATTTTGTTTGTAATAAATGAGATTTTTCAATGTGAAGGACGCATTCACTGCGTACTCTGCGTAGTATTTAACGTCTGATTGACAGTTGCATTGCTGTGTGTAAGTTCTAAATTATAACATAATAACTCATGCATATGCTTATGTTAGAAATTATAATTTTCGGTGTCCACCAAGTTTTATTCTGCGACCCACTAGTGGGTCGCGAAACATACTTTGGGAAATACTGCTCTAGAGGAAAGACGTAATTCTGCTATCGGAATGCATAGAGCCAATTTTTGAACACTCAGTACCGGAATTGTATACCGGAATCGATCCATGAAGTGTCGAAATGAATCCGACAGCTAGGCAGCTGCCGGAATCGCCATTCCTCTATAGATTTGTCTTATAATACTTTGTGTGATGTATGAAACTTGAAAAACAATCGCGCGTGGTTTAATATAAATATAATTAATAAAGGTGAGTAAAACTGTTGACAAATATCACGGTAATTACATATCTATGAAAAAATCGTGTAAACAATGTTAAGTTGGTAGGGGAAAGCTGATATAATTGCTAAGAATATCATGTGAAATATTACACGAAACTGCTGAAACATAAAATAAATAACGAAATAAATTTTGCAAGTAAAACTCTAGTTGTCAAACGTAGTTAGTACTGTGAATCAAAACGTAATAAATTGGTTTAGACATGCAAGCATTAATCAAAATATTTTATANTGAGTAAAACTGTTGACAAATATCACGGTAATTACATATCTATGAAAAAATCGTGTAAACAATGTTAAGTTGGTAGTTGAAAGCTGATATAATTGCTAAGAATATCGTGTGAAATATTACACGAAACTGCTGAAACATAAAATAAATAACGAAATCAATTTTGCAAGTAAGACTGTAGTTGTGAAACGTAGTTAGTACTGTGAATCAAAACGTAATAAATTGGTTTAGACATGCAAGCATTAATCAAAATATTTTATAGTTTACAGCCATAGCCGGAATGTTAGCAAAAATGTTGTAATGATATATTTACACCACAAAAATTTATCAATTGTTATAGTGTTACTTTTAATTTTCCATTTTATCATTTGTTACAGTATGGTAAAGCGTTTTACTGTTCTTTCGTGAATAAAGTTACGATAAAGTAGTTAAAATATGAAAGTTTCTTAATTATATTCTAAAGCAATGTGAGTTAATTCTTTAACATGTTCTTTCACGGGCTAAGTTATTTTATTGGGACATATTAGCANAAGTCGTTAAAATATGAAAGTTTCTTAATTATATTCTAAAGCAATGTGAGTTAATTCTTTAACATGTTCTTTCACGGACTAAGTTATTTTATTGGGACATATTAGCAAATTTCGTCAATAAAAGTTATTTTAAGGAAAAAATAAATCTACATGAAAAATAAGAGTTCCTGTGGATTACCAATGCCTGACTTCATTGTTTATAGTATATCAGTTAATAGTTTAGTCGCCACTGTATATAGTTTTTTTTAGTAGTTGCAAATACAAATCCCGGATTATCTACAAATAAATAAAATATATATTAATGTATTTTAAAGCAAATTTTCCTGCTACAACAGATTTAACATGATTGGTTCAACTTCACTAACGACANCTACAACAGATTTAACATGATTGGTTCAACTTCACTAACGACACACGAAATTCAACGATGCCAAGTTGTAAAATCGATTCTTAAAAAATTCTGTACATTTTATTTCGAAAGTTACCAGTCGTCTCAAAAATTTATATTTTGGCAACGCAACACTCGTTACCGGAATGGAAGTATCGAAACAATCCGCTAGAAACATTTCTTCCGATAGTTTAAAAATTGGGCATCTGTTTCATTGTCAACACATAATTAATTATACCTGAGCGTTTTTACATTATTTATTATGCTGTTTGTATTTCCAATACCATATCCGTGTTGCAATAATTTGCGGTGTAATGCTCGTACAAACAGGAAATTCGCTATTTTATTGCTGCTGTGAGCCATAGTCACACATTAAAGCGGATTTTTCTTAGTCTCTCGTCGTTGTCGTGGATGTGACTGTATAGGCCCACGGATTTGTGCATATATAATTTGAGTATACTTGTTTCATTAGGTCTGACTAGTATTTTTAATTTATCTTCGGCTTATTCCAGGAGGATATTTTGCGGAATGATTCCAAGAGCATGAAATGCGATGTTCATCTAACTTTTTCTCGGATAAGCTAGTGACGATTTTATTTTTATATAAATCTCTTTCCTGACAGCAATATAAGTATATCGAAGAAAATAATANAGCTAGTGACGATTTTATTTTTATATAAATCTCTTTCCTGACAGCAATATAAGTATATCGAAGAAAATAATATGTTCTATTTATATTGAAAAACAGTGGCCCTACCAAAATACAAACGAGTATNTATAAGTATATCGAAGAAAATAATATGTTCTATTTATATTGAAAAACAGTGGCCCTACCAAAATACAAACGAGTATTATATAGAAGTTTTAGCCATAGCTGCAGTCTCGACTGGCCAGTCGCTGCGCCATAGGGATGTCAGCGCGCACCACTAAATGTACTGTTACTCAAACCTCCCTTTGCTAATAGTCTTGCTGCTAACCCTCAAGCACATTGTTGTTATCCCACAGAGTAATCTGCTAGAGGCGATGGGTCATTAGAGACCTGGCCAGCTCACTGACACTCCATAGCTTTTACCTTAAGTTAGTTTGTAAGTCTTCAGGCAGAACACCAGGGGATTTTAATAATCCCTATACAATACTTTGAGGTACTTTGGAAAGAGAGGATACATGTTCCTTCGCAA